>MU192096.1:0-27577 GCA_016904865.1 Pissodes strobi
AAGCTTAACAATAAAGTCCAAACAAGCTGAAAACTGACTTTTAATTAGTTTATTTCAATTTCAATTTATTATATGTGTGTTATAACGTTAAAAAATAAATAATTTTCTACATAAATGAGTTGATTTATTGATCGTAATTTATCAAAATAATATGTAACTCAATTATATTTTTCTTTAGGTAATTGACTTTTCTTTCAAGAATGCTGTACTTACTACAAGTAATCTACATTCGCCATTCTTAATTTCACTTCAAAAGACATTTTTAACTATTTCTTTCAGGTGTAATGTTTAAATAAATATCCGGCTCTCTTTATGCAGCTTTTTGGATCAAAAAATTGGTTATTCTCTACTCGAAATAAGCAATATTTTATAAATCATATATTTTGTAATGGAAGTTTAAATAAAATAATAGGGGAGAGTAACAATTTTAGTATATAACGTCCCAAAAAATTTGAATACGGCTCACGTCACTAATGATTGCCGGGGGGTTGACGTCAAGTTAGAATTATTTATTTCCTCCCCACTACATAGTAATAAAGTTGGTCCTCGCTAGTCAAAGGTGCCGCGCTTAAGTGTCGCAGCTATGTTTTTCTTTAGGCTATGCTAATACCAAAGTACATATATTTATTTATACCATGCTAATACTGGTAATTCTTTAAAGAATAATTTAAAATTAGAAATACCTACTTCATGACTTGTAAGTAATATCATTTACCTCTTTGTAAGATTGTCTATATGCAAATTTAGATTTTCTAGGGATTAAATGACTAGTTTCACATGCCTTACTTTATATCCTTGCGGCAGAATAAAATTAATGAATTTTAAACCCTGAGCGCTATTTTAGTAACCTACTAATTGGTACGACTGAATATTTACCTAACAGTTGAGATCTGACACAATTCGTCCCTATCAAGTGGAAGGGGCGGATCTCAAAATACTAAGTAGTGAGAAAATTGATTTTAAAATTAAATTTTCGATTTGAAACTAAAGGGAAAATAAAATGAGCATAATAATTTATCAGACACCCTATAAGCAGTAAAATATATAATCATAGAATTGAAATTGGAAATCTCACACATTTAACCCCACTATAATGGGGTGAAATCACCTCCTTGAAAGAGATACGCCCATTCGTCATATTCTTGAATGCTCTACGGTAATAAAAATGCACACTTACGCCCTATGAAAATCATAAACAAATTATTTAAACAACTGCAACTTTATTCTTTATAAGTAAATAAATTCATAAAACGCCAAAACAAAAAACTAAAATAAAATTTCCCAATTAAAAATGTATATAAAACTGTAGAACATAAAATGTATGCTTAATAAAAAGGAAAACAATAGAAGCTTTACATTAAATAAGCTGTTAATGTGTGTTAATTAAAAGCTCTTCGTTTCAGGCTAATATATCTATAATCTTCCTGCAAGTGGCTATTTTTAAAATAAATATTTCCGATATGGTCTTTTCTTACCATTACCTCAAGAACATCTTTCCAGTCAACAGAGTTTCCTATGTCGTCCTTTCTTATTGAAAGGATTTTAAGACCATTTGAAAGTTCTTTAAACATTATAAAATCGTCAGATGTTAGCAAGTGGACGATGTACGGATTATTCCTTCTAGCGAGTTTTAAAATTGGGGCAAACTGGGATGGTAGAAATAGATGACCTCCGCTCCTGCGACTTGACAGGGACGAATTGTCAATAATAGTGAATATTATGTACGCATTTTTTATTGCTTTATTATTTATATATGTGATGTAAATTTTACTGTATTATTATTTTTTAAATATCAAGGGATCTTATCCGGAGTATAGAAAAATAAGTGTTGATTTTGGGGAAAATATTATGTTTTATTGAAAAGCTCCTCCAAAGCTACTTTTCAGGTACGTTAGGATTTGGAACCTTCGGCAACATGCACTAAAACAGAGTTTTATCCACAATACCGAAACAGAATATTTGCACTCGACGCGCGTTTAAACTTAGTTTTAATCATCTCCTGATGATGCTAACATGGTTAGCGAAACGCGCGTCGAGTGCAAATATTCTGTTTCAGTATTGTGGATAAAATTCTGTTTTACTACTTTTCAGAATTTAATAACTTAATACATTTTTCCTAGTTGAGACTAGGCTAACTAGGCTGCGCGCGGCGCCTAATAACTTTATTATCGTGTACCGAAAAATCCAGGAACCTAACTCTCCACTGCATTACTGGCAGTTGGCATCTATTGGTCAGTTTTTTAAATTGGTTTAGGTTGCCATAACGTTTCCGTTTTACGCAATAATCTCCAATAACAGCAAACAAAATTTTAAAGGAAAACACAAAGGTTTCAAATTTCCACAATTTATTTGCAAGTACAAGTCCATTCTTCAAGTGGAGTTGCTATTATAGCGGGTTAGTAGAAGGGGGAAGACCCTTCTCCACAAATGAAAATGCCAATCTTTAGTTCAAGAGTTATGCATTTCGATGAGTTCACTCATCATCATCAGACTCTAAAATATATTTTTGTATAAGAGAAATACATTAAAATGACAAAAGTACGTCAAAATTACAATAAAAGTCAAAATTATACAGAAAATTTAAAAAAACTCACCACACACTACTTAGCTACAATGTTGTATGTTTACATAGCAAACAATGACAAAGGAAATAAATAAATTAACAAATTGGTACACGTCGCGACATCCAATAAACACAGTTAAAACTAAGGTTTTTAAACATTGAATTAAAAAGAAGAAATATATAACGGTGAAGGCGGAACATGCTCGAATTATCAAAGATCGTAGACAGAGTACTATAGTAGTAATACCCCGTATTTGGTGGAAATGAAAATACTCTAGGGCAGATTAGTTAAGAAAAGGGTAAGTTTGGAAAGAAAAAACAAGGGGGGGGGGGGGAGAAGGGTGAGAAATTAGTATTTGTCAAGGGGGCTATTAATTACTTATTTATTGGAATTTGGAAGGCTCTGTGGACTTAAGGAGTTAAAAAATAGACTACTATCAAACTTAGTCTGTTCATTAACACAAACATAATCTGGTGATTTTATGGCCTTGTTAATTTCAAGGATTTCTAGAAGGTCCAACTTTAAGCGTTTCTGGCAAACATGAAGAACTTCCGCGTCTGCCTCCGGTACGAATCTATGTCTGGCCTCGATAATATGGTTAGCGAATGGAGAAGAAGTATTAGTAATAAACTTATTTAAGTTATTTTCAATTAGTTTAGTATGTTCTTTTACCCTTGTTTCAATTCTCCTTCCGTTTTGTCCAATGTAGCACACCTTACAGTCAGGATGAGAACATTTGAGTCTGTAAACGCCTGATCTGTGGGTGGCCGGAATATTATCTTTGGTGTTAACCAGGTGTTTAGATAAGTTGTTTGAAGTACGATAGCACACACACAATTGTTTATCCGAATCCCTCAAAAAACTCTTGATTGGATAATTTATCAAAATATGTAATACTTCTGTATACTGTTACTTTATTATCTTTACATAAAATTTTTTTGTTTAACGATTTATTGAGATGTTTAACATAAATTTTATTAATGAAATTATCAGGATATCCGTTGTTTTTAGAAATTTGAAATATAGTTGTTAATAAGTCATGAAGGCTTTCTATAGAATTTTATAAATTTTCCTACGAAAAAGAAAAAGGTCGTCTACCCTTTTTAGATCTATTGATTAAGAAATCTTGCACAAATTCATTGGAGTTGAAATCTTGATAGTTTTTTTCCTAAGCCCTATGACAGCCTTAAATTTCTTCAGGTAATGAGCAGCATAAAGAGTAAATCAACGTGTAATCTATCAATAAAAAATTTTTTGAATCTCCCACTTCCAATTCTGGATGTCCTAGCCTCCTTAATTAATGCGTCCCTCACGAAAGGTGTTTTTCCCGAATGCCTTAAAACTGCGATAATTATTCCTCTTCATAAGGAAGGTGAAAGGGATGTCTTATGCAATTGTCGTCCATTTGCTCTGTTGCCTGTACTCTCTAAAATCATTGAAAAGTTATTAAAAAATCGCCTCATGCCATTTCTCCTTACGCATGATATACTGTCTCCCGAATAGTTCGGATTTTTACCAAACAAGTTTAATAATGACACCATGTTCTTGTTGCTCGCGATATTTACTCATCCTCTAACATCAATCTCCCCACTGCTACAGTCTTCTGTAATTACGTTAAAGCGTTTGACTGTGTGTGTCATGATATCTTGTTAAGAAAACTAAATTTTTATGGAATAAGTGGTTTTCCTTCGAGCTGGTTTCAATCTTATCTTGAAAATAGACTGCAGTTTGTTAGAGCGAACGGTTCTGATTCTGATTGCACATTAATTACCAGTGGAGTTCCACAGAGCTCTGTTCTTGGGACTATCCTTTTTCTAATATACATTAATGTTATCACATACCTATAAATCAATGGTAAAATTTCCCTCTTTTCTGACGACACAAGCATAACTTGGAGCTATTCTAATACTTTCCCCTTACACTCGTCACAATCAAAACTTTGTCTCTGCTCAAATTGGCTGTGTTTCAACGTTGATAAAATGGTAGCCTTATGTTATAAAACAACCTTACAACAACATTTGCTACTTCACAACAGCAATATTAAATATGTTAAACCGGCTAAATTTCTAGGTTTGAATATTAGTGCTAACCTTAAGTGGTCCGCACATATTGATTCTTTAACAAGAAAACTACTACTTTAAAAAATATAAAAATTTTATGCTTCCTGCTTTGTTCATTTAAAAAAAAAATGTTTAATACGCAAATATCAAACCATATTTCCCGAAAGGCCACAACATGGGTACCCAACAAGAAATTCGAGTCAGGACACCTACCTTCCCTTTCCCTCCTCTGAATTAACCAAAACATCTACTCTTTATAACTCTATATCTTAAACCCATCCTTATATTTCCTAAATTTCGTCAAAAAACCAAAGCTTACTTGCTAGAAAGACCTTATTAGTCTATAAATGAGTTTTACGTGTATTAATTTTTTTCTCTTCATTAATTTCAATTAATCGTTAATCGTTATTAAATTTTTCTATTTGGGCATCATGAGCAGCCGCGAAGAAAATTTTATAGTAGGTATAGGATTATCTTTTTGAGGAATGAGTGGTTTCGCGGGTATACAGAAATTACACAAAGTTAAATTTTCCAGGCTATCAATTTTTGTCATGTTTTGTTTACTTTCACTACGTATTTCAACTTTGCAACCTATGCACATTTTTCGAGTCAATTTCACCTACATGACCTTCCTTTTTTTCCAACGGCTTCGCTTTAATGTCTGTTTCATATTTTGATAACACTGAGTTTCTTACCCTATGTTTTGTATACTTCCTGTGGATTTGTTTTAACTGCTTATGATGTTTTGTAATATATTTTTTTGATAAATCGTGAGCAATTTCAAATTTAAAATTGCTTGTTGTTCTATCTTTATTGTATATATTATTGGATATATTGAGTTTTGTTTTGTTTTGTATTTGCTCTACTATGCCTTATTTATTTAATTCCCTTTGTCCATAAAATGTATTTGAATTTTTTTGTGGCAATAAAGCATACTTGACTTTGACTTTGAACTGAATTAAATGAATGGGTACTCATTCGACGTAGAATTTAATGATTGCTAATAGTTATAAGAGTAAAATATTCGCTAGAACGCACCGTTTTGAAGTTATAAGCAAAAAGCTGAAAAAAGTCCGAAATTTTCGCGTTTTTTCGGACTGACACGAGCAGCGGTCGAGGAACCGTGCTAATCTAGGATACGTCTATTTGACGTCAAATGAACCGATTAAAACAATAACTAGCTTTCCAAAACTTTTTTCCAAGTGAACCCTTAATAGACCCTAATCTGTCTAGCCTATAGGAAGATTGCAAGTGAAAACATTTTTAAATCACACCTTTATTTTATTCGCTATTCTATTTACACCAAAATCACGTACCCACAAGGTGACGATGAAACGTCAAAAATTGTGTTACCAAGCTTGCGTATAAAAAATGGGTGCAGAAATACCTTTCGTAATGGCTTGAATACGAATGCAAAAAAGAAAAACATTCATTATTTCCATGGATCCCCTCACGAGGAAGCAATAAGTGTAAATTTTCCAGCAGTATTTGATAAATTTGCCAAATTTGTATGCTTACCCACTCGAATATAAATCGCTACAACATCACGTCGCATCAGTTGGGGTGAATACTTTAAAATAGGTCAATTTTAACTGCTGCGTAGTTTCAAGTGGACCGAAAGCAAGGGTTGCTGGTTTATTAATAGCATACCTGACAGAATTGTGCTCAATAAGGTTCGACATGTGGATTTTGTATAATATAGGCTTAATACTCGACAGACTGTTTAAAGTACGCTTGAAAACCAAGCCGCTTCAAATGGATACAGTTTAATTGTTTTACTGTTTTAAAGATAAAATTAAATAATATTGGACAAAATTGTCAGAAATGATAACCCGATCCGCCTATAACACGTCATAACGAGAAAACTTAATGAAATATGCGTTAAAGTTATACCAAGTTTGTTTGCTTATTCTCGTGATGAGATCAATTTTACTTCATATTGAAAAATACCGATCTGGAATTTCTTTTTAATTCATTCTTGGTAAATGACTGTGGAACAATTCAACTTGGATAGATGACATTTAGATTTAACTAATTAGTAATTGATTTTTACTTCATTCGAACCATTACACAGCATGGCAATTATGATTCGCAAGCCTTTTACTTTATCCAAACCTAAATACAACAATGAAGGTACGATATTAATTAGGGAACTAAATAACAACCGCTAGATTATAACGCCATGATGACTAGCTAAATTATTACTTATTCCTTATTTACACATTTACGCATCATGCGTCTACTTAATTTCCTGTTAATTAGCAAGTAAATTCGCAAATAATAATTTATCATTATAAGGGAAAACATAATACAATATAATATGAGACACCCTTGTTTTGGGTCATAGAAAGTTATATACAAAACCGAATTAATGAACTTACTTCTGCATCGCGTCTCATGAGATGGCGTATTTTTCGAGTAAAGGAAATCAATTTCTTCTTAATAAAATAACTGGGAATGTATTCAAAATTCACCACATTTAATATTGTTTCCAAGATAAAATTAAATAAAAGTACTCAAAATTGTTATAAATGATAACCTAATACATGAGCTAGTTAAAATAGGTGGTAGGGGTAGAAAAAATTAGTAACAAGCTAATCTCTACGGAAATGTGTGGTCCAAAGGGTTCTTATTAACCCCTCAAAAGTCGCACTTTGTCGCATTGGTGGAATTTGGAAAAAAATGCCGCCATCTTGAATTTTTTCGAATTTATTAAATATTTCATAAAGTATGCATTATAGCAGAAAACCTCAAGAGTCCTTTTTTATGGAGAATCAAAAGTTACATATAATAGAAATGGAATAGTATGAAGTTTATGAAAAATGCTCAAAGAACCTTTTTTGTGCAGAACAAAAACTACGACAAATGGAAGAATGTAATAAATTTAATGACAAAATTGTAAACATTTTTTGTTCGGGAGGAATCGCTTATGATAAGAAAAATATTTCAGTAGTATTTAACTCTACTTTATAAATCATCTTCTTCATTATCGTGCACTATGGCGTTACTACAGCTTCTGTCACCTCTGGTAATAGGGGATTTGGTTCTAAAGAACTGAAGCACACCTTAGTTTGATAATGTGCTCTCAAACTGCGAAATTTTAAACTATTTTTTGTAGGGGCTAGTTTTTTCAATTAGCGATGAAGAGACCAATAGCATAGCCTAAAGAAAAATATAGCTGCGACACTTAAGCGCGGCACCTTTGACAAGCGAGGACCAACTTTATCACTATGTAGTGGGGAGGAAATAAATAAATCTAACTTGATGTCAACCCCGTGGCAATCATTAGTGAAGTGAGCCGTACTCAAATTTTTTGGGACGTTATATACTAAAATTGTTACTCAAACAAAAGTTTTTTTATGTGAGAGATTATATTGCACAGGTAGTTACGGTTTTAGACGAACTTGTGAAGATCTGCAATAATAATTTTGAAAATTTTGATTTATCTAGTTGTTCTCTTCTAAGCTTAAAAAAGATCTTGTATAAGTACATAATTTTGTTTTATATAGATTCTTAGCAACCTGCACAATTTTATAAACGTATTATGTACGATTTTGCATATTTTTTCGTAACAGCTTTTTCAATTTATTCGCTAAATAAAAATATTGCCAAGATGGTGAAATGAAAGTAAATTTTTGATCTGGCTATAGTTCACGAACTAGTTTATGCATGAAGTGCACAATTACGCTAATCGGAGCAACATGTACCGTGCGTTCAATTTATCTTGATAACATTTTGATTCGCTGTAACTTTTTTGTTTTTAAAGATACCAAGTTAAACAAAAAAGCATAATGTAGGGTTGGTAGGTTTTTTTTCTAAGTCACATATAAAACAAAACACTAACGATTTTCTGACATATCAGCCTACTTTATATTTTTTAAATGGAACACCCTGTATATTACTACATTGTTGGAATCTCTAGAGAAATCTAAACACATTTCGTGTATAATATCGTATACCTATCTTTAGGTGTTTACGAAATATTGACAGTTGAAAGTCGGGCATTTTGACATTTTGATAGGCTTTAAAATCTAAACCGCACGAGAGCAAAGAAAACGGTTTGCATATTCCTGTCTTAGGTTTTCATGAGCTATCGAATGACAGTAACTTTGAATTTAACCAGCGAATAAAATTAACTGGAACTTTTAAACCTCCGGTTAAATTGAAAGCCACTGTCATTCGATAGCTTATGAAAACCTAAGATAGAGATGTGCAAACCGTTTTCTTTGATCTCGTGCGGTTTAGATTTTAAAGCCTGTCAAAATGTCAAAAGGCCCGACTTTCAACTGTCAATATTTCGTAAACAGCTAAAGATAGGTATAGGATATTATACATGACATGTGTTTTAATTTCACTAGAGAGTCCAAAAATGTAATAATATACAGGGTGTTCTATTTAAAAAATATATAGAGTAGGCTTTTATGTCAGAAAATTATTGGTGTTTTGTTTTATATGTAATCTAGAAAAAAAACTTGGCCACCAACCCTACATTTTGCTTTTTTGTTTCCCTTGGTATCTTTAAAACCAAAAAAGGTACAGCGAATCAAAATGATATCAAGGTGCTGATCAAATCTGAAATAATGGATATGTCTGGATAACGATCGACTTGTACGAAAAACAACCAGCAAAAACGATGTTTTTGAAACTTACACCTTTATTGTAGAATCCGAACTGTTTATGTTAAAACGAAATGTTTTGCACTTTCTTATCTTCCACATAACCACAACCTGGAAAATACTCCCCACCAAACCAAAAATTTCGTATATCTAGATAATTACTAAATAACTAAGATAAGAAGATAAAAATCGTTTCGCGCTAAGTTAAACAGATCAAATTCTTTAAATGGAAGGAATGCTATTCGACATGCTACATGAAATTTATCTATAATTTTTAGAAGAATTCGAAAATCGGAAAATATGTCCCGCTCTTTTGAGACCTTTTATATTGAAATATAATTCAATAATATTGTCAACCTAAAATCAACATGGCTAAATGATGAAATGGTTGTAAGACTAATAAAAAAATTGCGGAGAAAATCCATGTCAATTATTTGAAAAAACACGCTTTTTGTTAATTTTGTCCTTATTTTTTTGAGCAACGATACACTTTTGGAAAAAATGGTATTTGACTTTTATTTTTATCTTAATAGGAGCTTTATTTTTTCTGTAGAAGCTATTCCCATTTTCCAAAATTTTTGTTTTTTAACCACCATTTTCGTATTTTTTAAGTACTCGGTATAACTTATCCTTATTGTCAATATTAGTTTTTTTCCAAGCATCAACTTTTATCAAGAATAAAATTCTCTGCGAAATCAATAATAAAAAAGTTTCCTATGGAAATGGCGCTTAGATCGTTTTTCCCCTATACCTATCATATATCGTCGGTCCAATGCTCGCGAATGTGCCAATTTGCCCATTTTCGCCTATGTACACCAGCATGTGTAATTTTATTCATAGCTTTCAATGCCAAAAGAGCGAAAGTGCTTGCTAATCCCCTCTTCCCCTCCCGGCTGAGACGCATTCCACGAAAGCACCAGTTGGAGATTTGCTGCCATACCGAAAACACGAATGTACCACGTTCGTGCTTTTGCGTTGCAATTTTTTTTACTATTTAAGATCCGAATTAACGAATGTGCCACATTCGTTGCATTGGCAGTGTAAATAATTGTGTTTTAAGATATTCGTGGTTTTAGTGATCTTGACAAAAGATAAGTTCTCGAATAGCAAGAATAATGAAAAATTGCCGAAAATTACAAGCTCAAGGTAAGAAAATGTTTGTAAAATATAAAGAAAATATCAGTAATCCTTATCCGCAACTTTTCATACAAAACGATATTTTCTGCATGCTAACTCAATGATTTTGATTTAGTTGCTACACTGAGTACCACTACTACTAACTTTGTGTTTTGTTTTGCTGTATGCAAAACCTTCTGACCCTCTTCTTTGCATTATGAAGAATTATAGACGAAATAAATCTTCACTTTTTATTAACTCGTAGGTTTTTTTTCAGTTTTTTTTTGGTTTTCAAATCCTATTACTCCTATAAAATTTTCCACTCATTGCCTGCAAAAATAAAAACTTAAAAGCTATACTATGGCTCGGTAGCTTTTGATTATTCCTTCCACTTTCACATGAAAAAGTGAACGTATTTTTTTTGTAAATGTTTTTTAGGTGACATGTCTGACTATGGGCCACTAAGAAACACTATCCAGCATCCAGGTTTACAGCAACAGTGCAGTGCAGTGCAAAGTTTACATACACAAGGTATGACAAAAATTAAAATCCTATAACACCTATACAAAATTTTCCACTAATTGCCTGCAAAAAATAAATTCAAAATATGAAACCAAAATGTTATGTGCTACCTTTGGGACGAAACAAAGGGAAAAAGAGGGGCTAACGAAATTGCATCATGTGTATATGATTTTATTATGAGCCATTCTGAGATCGAGGCGGTCCGCATGATGTCTGACGGATGTGGAGGACAGCAAAAAAAATCAATATTTGCAACCATGTGCATCCAACTTCTTGCGGAACATCCATCATTGAAAGTAATTGATCATCGGACTTTCGACACAGGGCACACTGCAATGGAGTGCGACTCCATTCACTCGAAAATAGAGAAAAAGCAAAATATGTACCCGTTTATACCCTCGAGGGGTGGGCGCAACTTATAGGAGATGCACGTATCACACCATGTCCTTTTGTGGTAAAGTTCTTGACGTTTGATGACTTTCTAGATTTTAAAGGATTTTCAAATAATAATTTCTTCAATTTTAATAACATTCCCTGGAGAAAGCTTCGCTGCCTTCGGTATTTTAAAGAATATAATTCCATAAAAGTTCTTTGCAAAATAGACTTTACCGATGTTTTTATTGAAGTAGACTGCAAAAAAAAACGAGGCCGTCCAAAACAAGCCGACTTAAAAAACGCCTATCAAAATGACTTGCCCATCAGCGAGGCAAAATGTAAAAACCTAGATGTGTAAAGATTTAACAATACCAAAAGCATACCAAGATTTTTACCGTTCCCTAAGAACAAATTACATGGTTAGGGACAATTTACCGAAACCAGACATTGGTGAAGAGTCCGATACTGACGAAGACTAAACGTTAATGTTTTAAGATTTTTTTTTGTGCAGGAATTTGATATTTTTCACTTTGTGTAGTACTATACTCATTCCGCGACTGTCGAAGATTAAACGTTAATATCCTATTTAAGTCTCTTTCTGTAGAGGACTTTGATATTTGTTTATTTTATTCACTGGTCAAAAACGTTGAGTTATGTGTTCAATAAAACTTTGGTTAATGTTTCTAATATTATGGTTTTATTTATTTTAACGAAACATAATATATCTTAAATTTGGCAAAGCCAAAACAACGAATGTGTGTGTTAGTCATTCAGTCAACTTTCGGTAACTTTCACTTAGTTCCAATTTATTTTAGTCATTTCAACCGGTTTCGATACGTTATAATTAATTTAAATATGTTTGATTAATTTTAGTTAGTCCTCAAAATTCGGTTAGTTTCAACTTACTTTCGTTCAATCAACTTTCGGTTAATTTCAGTTAGTTTTAATTTATTATAGTCATTGGAACCGGTTCCGATACGTTATAACCAATTTTAATGTCTTTGGTTACTTGCCAATATTCGGTTAATTTGGGTTAGTTTTAATTTACTTTAACATTTGTAATCTGTTCCGATACGTTTTAGTCTGTTTTGGTGCTTTTAGTTACTTTTGGCTTGTCATTCAATCAACTTTCGGTTACTTTTAGATAGTTCCAATTTATTGTAATCATTTGAATCAGTTCCTATACGTTATAAGCAAATTTAATGTTTTTGGTTAGTCGGTTAAATTCGTTTCGTTTTGGTTAGTTTTAACTTACTTTAATTTTTGTAACCTGTTACGATTGGTACGTTTTAGCCTGTTTTGGAGCTTATGGTTACTTTTGGCCAGCTTTGGTTAGTATTTCAATTAACTTTCGGTTAGTTTCGGTTAGTTCCAATTTATTTTAGTCATTTGAACTGATTCCGATACCTTATGATCAAATTTAAGTCTAAATAAACAAACTAACTAGCTGCACAACTCTGCCGTCCTTTTCCCATTTTAACACATAAACATTAACTTATTTATATAACATAGAAACAAAACAATATATACACATAACGATAGTCTATTTACCCAAACAACGAATCTTTTCTATTTTAATTCCTATGAAAATTTATTGCACTCCGGCCCAGGTAAGCGCGTATGATTGGCATCGAGTTCCAACTGCGTAGTGTCCTCGCTTCAGTGAGCTTCACGGAGAAAATTTGATTCCGTACCCCACTAAATGAGCCGAGTGTCGCGGTTATAGCTTCCTTAGGCTATCCCAATAGTGTCCTTAAAATATTAATAGACGAAATGTTTGGATTTATTGAAAATAATTTTATGATAAATTTCTCTATGTTATTGAACATGACATCTGAAAATTCCTGGACTCCAATACCGGCTAAATAATTGGACTAATTTAGATAAATTTTCCAACATTTTATTTTTCCTAATCCTGAAAAGTGGCTGGTTGTATGATAACCCCTTAGAGCATGAAATGCTGGTATTTTTTTTGCAAGTTTTCCCTCTAGGTTGATATCATGAACGGCCACATATCGCACCGAATTTCCTCTTTCACATTTTACTCAAATTCTTTAGAAGTATATATTTTTAAAATGTACCAGAAGTACAAGTACATCATCAATGTCATTGGAGTCCATTATGCATGTCAAATACATACAATGTTTAGCAGAGAGTATAGGCAACAAAATCCTAGTATCAGTTCCTTCGTGACTATAGAGGATAATAATTTGTTGTCAATTGGTTCGCAATTTGTTTTTTTATCAAAAATATTTGTAAATCCCTCACTATAGTTGTGAACTTTGAAATTCATTTTATGAGAGTGCGAGTGCTTTAATTTCGTTAACTGTTTTTTTTTTAATTAAAAACAGAGCGGATAACTAAATTCCACTGTTGTGGATGTAATAATATATTATTTTATATGGAGGAAAAGTGATACATTTCATGGCGCGCTCGCGTTTAACAGCCGAACGGAGTGAGGCTGGTAATAGAGAGCAAGCCATGAAAAGTAACTTTTCCTCCAAATAAAATATGCTGTTTTTTGTTCAAATGTCGACAAATTAATACAAAAACATCTCTTTTTAATAGTAATAATATTTAATTATTATTAAAGACAAGTGGGTTCGCAAGGCGGCTTAGACCGGTGTCGGTGAATAGGCACAGGTTGTTGCTATAGTAATGTAACATAAAGCTGTCAGTGGACACTGTCAACAATAATTATTTTTTTAAGATTACGTCTCCGATTGCGTTTTAATTCCGTATTGATAAGCAGTTATTGGGTAAGGTCGATTAAATAATAACCGATTTGTTCCTAAATTAGTGATTTTTAGAAATGCAGTCACAAGTTGAGTGATAAATACAAAATGTAGTTTAATAAATCTTGAGTTGTTGACGCTTATTTTGTTGTCTGTACCTCCGCCGGCGGAAAAGTGAAAAGAAAAGCTCCGGCGGAGGAAAAACGAAACTTCACGGCCGCCTACACAGTCGAGTAACGACGGATTTACTGACGTTTGAAGAAGAAAGTATTTATTGCATGTGGATGTAAGAAAGGTAAATTATTATTAGATTAAATAAGTACATAATAAAACTTAATCAAATAATTTTTGATTAGATTGTATGGAAGCAACGTGTACAAGCTTTAAAGCTTGTACACGTAGAAGAAATTAAATAGGTTGCATAGGATCATGCAAACAAATTACTGGAAGGGGGAAGGCAATATTGAAGTCATTGTGTCTATTCCTGAAGAAGGTACAGGCAGTGAAGATGAATAGATTTTGTTATTATAAAGATTTTTTTTACATTTTGAGTTTTTCTATTTTGAATAAAATCTAGTCCTTTATTTAATATTAGTGGCATTAAGTATACGATTTTTTTTCTACTGCTTTATTGCCTAGCAGCCAGCGTTAGGAAAAATAAATTTCAGTATAATCGAAAATGTCTTCATTGACTTAAATAATAATAGCTATTATTATTATTAGTATTCCAACCCGTAATGTGTAAAACCACTTATTGTATTGTACAATAGCGAGAAAGAGAGGGAGCTATGAAGAAAAGTGAGATGCTAGACTACTGGGGCAGCGCATGATCCGACAATCGCGGCTAGAAGAAAATTACTTTTTTACATTTAATTACATTTGTCCATTACCATTGGAGAAAAAAATATATTCTTGCACCTATATATTCTAGATACTTAAGGCAAACTTTTTGCAAGAATAAAATTTTTTGATTTGAGCCTTCATTTAGGAGAATGCGAGGTGAATACAAAAATGAATATATTTCATTCAGATTTTGCCCAGGTTCGAAAGGAGATAATTCATTTTTTTGATTTATTTCGCCGTAAGGGCCAACGTAATCTGCACATTTCAAGCAATGATAAAAAATATAATTCGAACAAAAATGTGGATGAATTTTATATGAAAACATTCATAAATTAATATCCTACACGTTCATATAATAATCTCGATTTTTAGGTATACTGCCCTTTTGCCCGTTCTAATTTTTGACTACCTACGGATTTTGAATTAATATAATAAAACCTTCATTCTGTGAAAATTTCAGCTTGTAACCCCGAGATGCCCATACAAGGCAAAATAAGACTCTACTATTAGGTTCATGAAATACATCTAGGTCTCGACATAGCTCCTTGTTTTCTTGTAGCAATTTTAAAGAGCATTTTGTTGATTTGTTGTATAAAAAAGATGTTGTGTCACAGCCTGACATTGCATGTATAAAGAGTATGTAATCTTTTGAATGGCCTAATTTTTCTTGAATCTCTTTTATTTCAGAAATTTTGTCGCCCTTTGCTCCTTTGCCAGGTCGAACCAAACACACATTTTTTTTTTGTGATATATAATGACGTCAGCGCGCACGTGCGTCGCCCGTGGCGGCGCCTTGGCCCTCGGAACCGCTCCAGTGAGCGGCCAAGGCGTACTGTGTGTCACGTGCGGCTCGGGGTGATCCAGTAGGGGGCCGCGTAGACTCGGTTCGGCCGAGTGACGCTCTAGCTGCCCTATGTGGAGCCCCGTCTCGATTTGAGCTTCCCCATTATATTTATTAATTGAGAATTTGGAAACAGATTCCCTGTAATTCCCAAAGGCCGCTTCCGGGTCTAATATAAATTCCTCAGGGTCCCTAATATACTCGCTAGAAGTCAGCGGGGGAGTCTGAGTTAACGCTCTCTGTTCCTCTGACCTATCTCGATTCAGTTCTAGCACTAAGAGCTCATCCACACTCGGGGGCTTTTGGTGCGCGGTTGCCGTCGACTGAGGGGTTCGGAAAGTTATTTTTTTATATATTACAATTATTTATGTTTTTGTCTGGTTTTTTTTTCACGGGATGCCAAGTCGTTATCGAATCGACTACTCGCTATTTCAAAGAGTTCTTAGACAACGTTCAGCCCGTAAACTGATCTCACTGTCAGTCCGGTGGAACGAAGGTGGGCCCACCAAAGCCTACCCCGCTATCCAAGGGAAATTGTAGATAGCAGCCACCACAGAACGTCTGTCAGCAGGAGGCTGAATTCAATAGAACACAAGGTTAGTGGGCAATAAATCTGTCTGTCAGAAATTTAGAACACCCTATAGACGTATAGGAGTTCCACTTGATTCAAAGAGTCACCCTGTATATGGGGACTACAAAATTAACTCAAAAGTTTAGATTAAATTAAAACAAAACTTCGGCTTACTTTCTCCCTTAGGAGGCCGAACTGTTATTAATCAAATGCTTTGAAGAACAACGGTAGTGGGGAAAGATTCCCAGGGGGTCTACTGGCAGGGAATGCTTTTAAATTTATTTTATTTTTGACTAACTTTTGAGTTATTCGTCTTTTTGTATGTCAATGTACAAAATTTCAATTTTGACTTGAATCCTTATAGCAAGTCTTTACAAAGTGCCAGAAGGGCTTAGCAGGGGGAGGATTGTCAAAAGGTAGTCGCCAGTAGTAGTTGTCACACAAAATATCTACGGCCCTAACTTAATCCTATTCCCTAATCTTGGCTAAGCCTTATACAAAAATCAGTAATTCGAATGATTACCAATTTGAACAATTGGGACACCCTGTATAGTTGAAATAAAATCCTGATAAATCCCTATGTCAAGTGATAGCTTAAAATGTGCCCCAATTTAATGGATAAGCCTTATACATGTACTAGGAGAGTTTAACTCTTAATCTAGTATTTTTGGTATAACAGGTTTTATTTGATTTTTTCTCTCATGAACCATTATTAACTAAGAACTTAAGATATTTTAATTAATATCTAACACGTATTAATGTCTTTAGTTTTTTTGGGACTTCTCGCTCCGTACGCGAGGTTTTCAAAACGCGTTGGAAGGCTTACGGTTTCTAAGAAGCCGGATCCGTACGAATTTTAACAAGGATCGCCCAACAATCGTCTTTTGAGGGCGTCGGACGCTATTCGCAAGTTTTTGGCATCGATTACCTTAAGAGGGGTCGTACGGAAGTTGCTTGAGGAGAGCTTTTAAAAAATCGTGGTTTCTTGGGGATTTTTGGGGGGTGTTTGCTATGTATTATATGCCAATCCCTGGCAACTTGTCAGATGCTGCTCGACAGTTTTCTGCCGTTTTATATAATTCAGGGACGTCAGGGGGGACTTTTTGGGGAGTTAATGTGTGATATGTGTATCTAGACCAAACTACTCCCCGGACACGGCTCCCAGTTCAGAGACCGTGCTGGTTTTGTATGGTATACGAACTAGTGATAAATAGACCTTGATTCTTCTTTTGAGATAGCTCCAGTCGCAACAGTATAACTTCGCTATCTCCCGAACGAACTTGGCTTTGAACGCGCCCGAATTTTTTGGGTGAAGCTTTATTTTCTTATTTCGGCTCCTATGCCTTTTCGCCTTTCACCCGTAGGCCGAGTAGGTAAAGTATGGGGGAGTCACGGGACTCTCCAGTTCTCGAAACCGAACTGGCCGTCGACGCGCTTTACTCTCGCCCAATGTTTATCTACGATTAGTATTGAGGACCAGAGAGGCACATACGTGAATGGGGGGAACCCAAATCAGTAGGCTGCCTCAAGGTACTCGCAACTAACCTTTTTCGCTGGATGTTGCTGTAGGGTGCGCACTACAGTTGAAGGTCTCGGTGAATTGTTGGTACTCGGCCGCTTGACAAGGCCTCTTCAAGTACTTAACTTCTGTCTTCAAAAAAATTTTTCCTGAAGTTCCAAAAACTCGGAAAAACTCAATAAATTCGGTAGAAGGCTGATTCGGTACCAGTTGAGAGTGCTGGTCCTACAATGCCTTTTCCTTTGCTTCAGGGCTCTTTTCGCTCGTCCGTGAGCTTTCTACAGCCGTATCTTTTTCGAGATATCGAAAAATTGACTAAGTCTCTAGTGGCCAAAAATGCCGAAAAATCTCATAAATTCCTTAGAGATATGGGACTAGGGGCTAAATGGATGAGTTGCTCGTCCCTGTAGGATTCTTGAAGATCCACGTTGACGCTGGCCTAAGGCGGTCTCTCACTTGTGTCCTTCTCGGGAGCTGAACGGCAACTAAATTTAAAACTTAATATTAATTCTAGCGACGCGCTTGCCGCTTACGGCTGGAAATCTCCACCCGATCAAGAGCCATGACACACACAGCGGTTTTTGCCGAATCGGCTGCCGAGTCGGACGCCGACTCGGCGCGTATAATATACTTTTGAAATGGGGGAAAACACACACGGCGGCTATCGACGAGTCGCTGTTTGTTAGCCGCCTCGACACGTCATCTGATGCATGCGCCGCCGATTCGGCAAAAACAGCTGTGTGTGTCATGGCTGTGCTAAATGGCCGACTCGGCAGCCGATTCGGCAAGAACCGCTGTGTGTGTCACGGCTCCAAGTCGGTTGGGATATCGACGACGGTTGGCCAAACGGCTGATTCTAGAATTATGGAGCGTTAACTGCCATATTCCACATTGTGCATTCGTACGCGGCATGCAATTTTATCCAGTGGCGTGCTTAATTAAATGCGATTAAGTAAAGGACGTTTTTACAACAATAAGTAAAACCATAATGTCTGTATCCTCAGAAACCACGGTCACATGTGCTTTAACGCTGGAGAACTGAACAGCCGTCATTGCTATTAGTACATCAACATTCCTTTCCGCTTGATATACGGTAATGTCATTTTCTAGATATTTTCGAAGGATTTCGATAAACTCTTTTTCATTTTTGCTATTTCTTACAAATACATTTTGTGGTGTGATAACTGTGACATGCAGTTGGATTGAGACTGCTAGGCTTTGTTTAGATCTAACTTCTGAAGTTATCCTTAGTTTATGGATTTTTTGGATTATAACCATCAAAAACGACTATAGAAATCTTGTTATATGTATGTAAGATATAATTCACATACTGCAAGTATATCGTGGTATGTTGCTGGTCTTTGCCATGTTACATTATGCAAAAGAAATCCGCCATCTATGATATAAAATGTCTCGTTATTTATGGAATGATCTAGAGTTTGCAAGCTGTCAATTTCTTTTAGAAGTTGAGATTTTACTCCCTCTCTTAGGTTGCCGTCTTTAAAAAGTGCCAATGGATATGGTGAAAGTTAAAACATTCTTTAATTTCTTGAGGTGTTTTTCTTTGGGGTTTATGTCTACGTTCTTTTGGCAAATTTTAATACTGGTGGTCATTTGGGCAAACTTTTTTTGACCTTTTAGATTGTATTTCGGTAAATTTTTTATCAATATTTCTCTTCAAAATGTTTGTGCCAATGTCACGGGCATTATCACAATTTATAGATGAAGATGCAATAATACTAGATGAAAGAGATATGAATTCGGTACACTTAAAAGGATCATGATCCTCTAACCAAGTACAAAACTTTTCAAAATCAGTCTTGTCTCGTTGAAGACGAGATTTACTCAACTCAACTTATTGACTGGATGATGATGATCTTACCCCAACAAAGTCCTCTAAGGCATTACAAACAGGAATACATGACGACATGCTAGAAATCCATCTAGCTAAAGAATCTATGAGCCCCCGACCTTGGGTCAATCCACCCTGGGTTTTCATGGCTTTCATTAGGCTTTGTTCGATTACCATATCGCGCCCGGTGCCGGACCAAAATTTGTCTGTTCTACGAATTGTAAATAGTCCTTTGGTAACAAAATTTTCATAATGACTGGATCCCCTAGATTCTAATATCTGCATTTGGATAAGATATAGCTGTGCACAGTTCGCATAAGTTAGATGGCCGGTAGCATAAAATACAATATATGTTCTAGTGTATTTTGGTGTATAAATCGGTATCTATAGTTGATTGTGGTGTCGGTTAATTACATAAATCCTATGCAGTTTCAGTAAGACCAACTGCGGGAATTTGTGTACTTGTCCATTGTGTACTATTTTTTGTTGGCGACAGCGATAACCAGTGACTACCTTTACTTCTCTTATCACGAGCGGTTGACCCAATAATTGGTATTGTACTAGATCTTGTACATTTACAGTGCTACCTGTAAATTAAGTGACGAAAATGCAAAGGGCATTTAAATGCTGCAGAAACAAGGAGTTCTCAAACTTCTGATGCATCGTATGTTGCAGTATATTTCACCCCAGTTGTTTGGAGCGCTCTAATGAAGTAGTCAAGTTGGGTGGATATAAAATTTTTTGCTCTGTAAATTGCCAACTGGAGAATATTAAGAGTGAGGATTACATCAAGACCATGAAACAACACGTAGCTAAATTGGAGGACGAGTTATCTGCAAAGGGTAGACATATCCAACGTCTACAGCGGAATAGCGCAGTGTTTGATGATGTTGTCCTAGAAGCTGAAAAAAAGTTTATATCTCAATTAGAACAGCAAAAAATGGAGATGGAAACTCTGCAAATGGAATAACAAAAGCTAAAAGAGATAGAGACTGATTTAAAACTAAACGTGGACAACTATAGAAACAGGGAAAATGAATTAAACGAAAGAATCAGAGAGCAAATAGAGGTAAATAAAAATATGATAGTAAGCATCAATGTTTGAGAGAACGTGAACAGAGGACATCTTGAGGAGGCTCCATAAGTTAAAACAACAAATAGCAGATAACAGGAGAAGCATAACAAGGCATGAACCTGTTCCACTGTCTACTACCTCAAATTCTACATCATCTGGAAAAAAACTCGCTTCCACAAAAAAGGGACCGAATACTTATTGCCGGCTCTGCTGTTACAGGATAGCTTTCTCTGATGAAATCGCTGACAGGGGGAAAGTTTGATATTAATAAATAATGCAAATCACATCGATATCAACACTGCTGGACTTAAGTTTGCCCTACTGCAAGCGCTTTACCAAGAGAGATTTTGTGTTCCTATTCGCCGACCCTCAGGACTCATATAATTGTAAAAAATTATGCGAGACTGACCTAAAAAATAAGATCATTAAATTTCAGCATTCAAACTTAGTTTTAATCGGTCCATACCTTACTCCTAATCGACCAGTTTTTAATATAATGGTCGCTGCTCAAAATTTTTTACTTGGGAATTGCTTCAGGGAAATGTCAAGTGCAACGTTCCTGCCTCTAACTTCTCGAGAACCGATCCACAAAAAACATTTAGCAGAATATTTAGTAGCTTGTTTCATCCAAAAAGATATGGCACCAATCTTTGCAATCAGCAACAATAAAACTCCCAATTCAGAAGGTTCGACCAAGAGTGTGCACAATCCACCTGAGGTGCCAGTGGTGGATTCATGTGAGAAACAGTCACTTTTTGCAGAAATTAACACTTTTTTAGACCAATTCAAAAGAAAAAAAGGAGTGAACTTATAGTAAATGATAATAAATGTGAACTTTATTCAATTATGCTACTAAATATTCAATCACTAAGGAATAAAACCAATGAACTCTTTCTTTTCCTAAATGAATACAAATTCCCCAACATAGTTTTATTGACGGAACACTGGCTGAAGCAGAATGAACTATGTTTTATATCAAATTATGTTATATTATCAACATTTTGTAGATCCCAGTCAACCCACGGTGGCTGTTTAATCCTACAATGAAACTTTTATAAAGCAGAACTCATTTCAATCGATAACAAAGTTCGACCACTTACTACAAGAATTCGCATTCGAATTTACCATAATTTTTTCAAAATCTCACAACCTATATGTAATTTGCATTTATCGCTTACCTACCTCTGACAGTGATGTACATTTCGTAAGGCTGGAGGATATCCTATCAAACATGTCGAGCTCAGCACACATAATTCTGACCGGAGATTTAAATATAAACTTTGATGAAAAGAGTTCTGCTTGCACAGTGCGGCTATCTAGTTTACTCGACTCATATAATGCAAATGCATGTTAGATCGCCGACGCACATCACTCAGTTCTCATCTAGTACCATCGACTATGTGTGTTCTAATTTGTGTGATGAACTTGCTAGTTGTACAGTTGAGAATGCAGCATTATCGGATCATGAAGCGATTTTTTTCAGGATCTCAAAACCCATCGTTCAAGAGCCAAATCTCTAATACATTCTGGCAGAATTTTTGGCAGAATCAACAATTTATGTGCCTCCTCTTGCTGGGTGCCTATTTTAGATTCTGAAGATCCAATATCTGCTTTGCATACTAAGTTAGTTGGGTTGTTTAACAAGGCTTTCCCAATAACTAAAATTAAATTTAAAAAACAGTCAAAAAAAGTCTGGTTTACTAAGGGTCTAACAATTTCTTCTAAGAATCTTCGCTCACTGCATATGATCAGAAAGTTTACTTCATGCCCAGGTTTTAATGAGTATTTTGCCAAATATCGCTCCATATTCCGTCGCTTAATAAAATTATCCAAAGAAAAATATTATTCAGATCGCCTAAGCAACTGCCACAATTCACAAAAAGAATGCTGGACTATTGTGAATGACATACGTAAAAAAAATGCTCGTCGTCCTGCTTTAACTCCTCTCAGTTTCCCGGATTCACTGAATAGTTTTTTTTTGTAGTATAGCCAGTAACCTACAACAGCAACTCCAACCTTCAGTTGATCCAATATATTATTTATCTCATATAAATATTCCAAATTCATTTTTGTTTTTCCCAACTGATCTTAAAGAAATAAAGACTACTTTACACTCAATCAAAAATAAAAACAGCTCAGGAGAGGATGGTCTTTCTGCAAACATTTTTCTCAATCTACCAGATAATGTGTTGATGGTTCTGGTGAGGGCAGTGAACGGGTCATGGAAGGCGGGAGTTTTTTCTTTGTGTCTAGGTTCGGCAAAAGTTGTTCCGATCCATAAGGAGGGAACACCAGACAACCCGTCTAACTTCCGCCCCATCTCACTCCTATCCACCATTTCTAAGATTATAGAGAAGCTCGTGAAAACGCGCATGCTCTCCTTTATACGGGCTAATGACATCTTAAGTGGGTGCCAATTTGTTTTTCGGGAGGGCATTAGTACAGATGATGCTATTTATCATTTAGTACATGATTTGTACTCATATATTAATGATGGTGGGATCTCGGCAGCAGTTTTTTGTGATCTGTCAAAGGCGTTTGACTGTGTTAGTCGCGAAATTCTGCTGCGGAAATTGTACCATTATGGATTCAGGGGAGTTTATTTGTCTTGGTTTTTATCGTTCTTGCTTGGTCGTCGGCAACGTGTCTTCATAGGGCCTAATTGCTCTACCTACAAATCCATTGATCACGGAGTGCCACCGGGTTTAGTTTTGGGTCCAGTCCTATTTCTGCTTTACATAAATGATCTCCCTATTCTTCCTATTCGCGGTAAGTTCACCATATTCGCTGATGATGAACCCCGGTTCCCTCCAAAAAATCATCTTGGAGGATCTCCAAAGCGTGAAAACTTGGTGTGACTCTAACCTGTTAACACTCAATCACACAAAGACAAAATTGATATCTTTTAAATGTAATCTCGCAGACATATTCATTGATAATGCTCCAGTTGAGATCAGGCCTAACAGCAAATTTCTTGGAGTTTTCATAGATGAATATCTTAAGTTCCATTCACACATAAATCAACTTGCTAGTAGGCTAGTTGTTTTGCTGTTAGAATCATTGTTCAGGAGCTGAGCCCTAGGATTGGCAAGTCGGTGTATTATTCACTTTTTGAATCCCATCTTCGGTATGGAATTGCTTTCTGGGGGAGTGCAAGCGGCTACATGATTCAAATGATTTTCATTATTCAAAAAAGGGCTGTTAGATATATTTGTAGAGCTGGTCCCCCGAGACCCGTGTCGACCTTTTTTTCGTCAAGAGAAAATATTAACTCTTCCATCTTTGTATATCCTCGAGAATGCTTGTATTGTCTTTAAATACCAGCCAAGGTTCACGATGAGAAGCTCCCGGTATCCTAGCAGGAATAACAGGATTTTCCGTCTTCCCCAGCCTACTTCAGCGCTCACGAGGCGCTCAATCTTCTACGAAAGTATAAATATCTTTAACCACCTCCCACCTTATATCAAAAATTCAGCATCACCCAAGGTATTCAAAAGACAGCTAAAGAGGCTGCTAATTGAGAAAGCTTATTACACCGTCCTGGAATTCCTCGAGGATGCACTATGACGGGTATACTGTGAGAATGACATGTGATGCGGCGTTTGCTTTGTGTATATTTTTATTTTTTTAACTTGCTACTAGTTTTATCTGTTGCTGTAAGTCAATTTTTTTTTACAATTTGTGTCCATTCCGTATGTGTTGACACATGACATTATTTATATTTAAATTTAAACTTTACATTGTTCTTAAATTTTCTGTCCTTTTAAAAATATCTGTTGTAAAGTATGTTAAGTATTTTTAAGTTTGTCTGTTTTTTTTTTGTTTTGGACTTTTGATCTTTAAACATGCCTTTTTGTACTTCAAATCCTACTTTATGGATATTTTTTTTTAATCTATTTGCTTTATTAGGCTTATAATTATTATGCATGTTTTATTATTAGGTATGGCTTTGTTAAAAACATTTTATGTTAAAACAATAAAGTAATATTAAAAAAACAAGTTTGATACAGTGCACGGGAAGCGGCTAGACACCAGATGTTCAGCCATAATAAAGAGTTTCATTAATCTCACTAACTTCAAGTAATTAACCCACAATTTCCCTGTCCTGCTAGCTTTAGAATAGGACTCAAGTTTTTTCTCCATTTGTGCTTCAATCTGCTTCAGTAGGATGTTATTTTCGGGTTCATGCATCACTGGCTTTTTATAAAATTTTTATGTTTTCTTCAGGTAACGAAAGGTCTCTTAATATTATTACGCTTAATGCTTCATGAACTAAGAAATGTGCACGCAACGCCCTTGAATAAGCATGTCCGCTCATTAAATGAGATACTGTGTTTTTAGCGTACACCGTACTCAAAAGCTCTTCTAGCCCACTTCCTGCCATAATGTTTACTATACTCCCCATAAAAGACATCAAGGTATGAAAGCCGCCAAGTCTAACTAAAACTGAGCTTACTATATTACTTTCGATTGAGGCTGTTACTATGTCCACAGCTTTCTGAAAAAGGGATTGATCAAATGTAACAATACAAGGCTTTTTCTATTGTTTACACTTTTCGGCAGCAAAAAGCAATTGTATAAATCGTATTAAGATTTCCAGGATTCATGTTAACGAACGGTAATGGCATTATATTATATACTGCCCATGGTACCTGCCTTAGCTTTTACGGTAGACATAAATCCGTTCCATGATGATCGACATGGAAATCGAAGGACGCTACCCATTATCCAGAGTGTATCTGCGTTGATTGTCAAAACATTATAGCTGCTGATTGTATCATTTTCATCCCAGTTCATTGTGATGGTAGACAGATCAGACTTTGGTATTTTTTAGTAAAACTAAAAATAAAAACAACATATAAACTCTAGGAATATTACTAATTTATAATTATATTTTTAATCTTACTTGTAACGGTATACTGCCAAACTTTCCTATAGCAAATGAGAACTCTCGAGTGTGTTGATTTTGAAACGTCGAAACAGTTGAGATATATGGCGATACGCACATATTCCCCCATTGTCCGTCGATAGTCCGAATATTAAAGTCTGCATTGTCAAATACGAACTGTATAAAACTATCTTCTGGCACAGTTTCTTTGTTGTTAGTTACTGCCGAATTTTCGAACGCCAAGCATTCAGAATATGCCACAGATACACCAATTTTTGATATAAGATCTATTAAGTATCTGGATGCGTATTTTCGGTGCAGTGCCAGTGCCAGTGCCAGTGGCACTGGCACTGGTCTGAAGTTCCACGTTGCATTTCTTAATGTCACAAACAGTCGTGGATAAAACATCCAATTTGGACAACGCAAGAGCCTGCTCAGTTTTGAAAGAGGTCAGGGATCTGTTTGGCTATCTAGTGTTATTGAGAGCTTTTCATTTGATTTTTCGGTCTTAAGGACAATGCCTTTAACCTCTTCTAGTAGCTGATTTAAAATAGACAAAGTGTTCTTGTCTCCAATATCCGTAGTTTTGAGCTGAATACACTCTTTCAGTTGTAGGCCACGCAAGGGGATCGCTTTTTAACCGTAACCATCTTGTGCTCAGAGGCTGTAAGAGTGGAACAGTTTACACACAGTAGTGTCTTGCAATTGTCACATTTTGCAAGAGAGTACGAGTCGCCTTCCTCTGCGTTGCACTTTTTACAAGTAGACATACTTTAATAAGCTGATCAGAAAATTGGGCACATAAAACCTATGGTCAGCGCCAGCACTATACTCGATCGACCGGTTTACTTATTGTATGTTGTTGAACGAAATTGTGGGCATCAACACTGATAAGAGAACATTCCACTGTTTTTTTTGTTACTTTATCCTTAAGGAGGCTCCACACGCAACGGTAAAACCTAAGGCCAACCTTGACGCGAACATAAAAAGAAGGTGGTCTCCACACACTGCGGAAAATGTGGCGGACAGCCTTGAGGCATACCAGTTTATCCATGTTTTCGGACATGATGGAATCGACAGACGATGCTCTTGCTGTTGTTGGTTTATTGTTAGCTGTGGAAAGTACCTGGTCATTTAAGAATTGTAAGAATTGAAAATACCACAATTTTGGCTGGTATACTTCGTCTGCACCGCTTCCTGTTCTCATCGATTCTTTTATCTTTTTTAATTCTTGCCGAAAACTGCTACGCATATCATTATTTTTTGTGATTACACAATCTTTGTTTGCCAAAGTCTCCACTTCTTTAATTTTTTCCACTAATATTTCGTAAGCAGCTTCCCTTTTTAACCGGTCATGATAATCTTTTGATGTAGTTTGCTACACTTTTTGCTGATTAAGTTTAAAGTTTCACGAACTATTTTTATAAGAGTTGACGTGTTGTAGTGATCATCGACTATTTACACATTTTCATAATATTCTTGCATATAATACTGCCGTTATTACCGATTTTTCGACGTTAAAACCACTGCGACCATTCACCCACGACGACGCCTCTTTATAAACTGGCAACTGAAAATAAATAAAGGACTATCGTGCGTTTGTTACAGCTGTTGCTGGCACTTCTGTTTTAAATATGCCGGAATATAATATGTTATATGTATAATATTTCAAAATTAGTTACTTATATGTTGTGCAATCTGTAATTTATCATATTCAAATATTTGATAGCATTTAAATTATTTACAAAATATTACTAACTCCTGATTCGTCGGCCCACGTAGATATCGTCGTTATGCAATATTATCAGTTTACTGAAACCGATGGCCGACGGTAAACAGTTAGTTAAAATTGTTTGTATGTTTTTACATATTTTCAATTTGTTTAAAAGGTGTGTTTTAACCATCCGATTCGTCATCATTTTGCAACAATATCAATTGAATGAAACTGATGGCCGAGGTAAACAAACAGTCCAAATTGCATGCGTTTCTTTGAACTGTAA
>MU192097.1:0-10123 GCA_016904865.1 Pissodes strobi
GCAATTATGTCAGTTTCAAACTTGAATATTTCTGAAGCATCTACTCTTAACGAATGAAGTTTTTACTGAAATTTGACAATTGGGCAAAATTGCCCATTTAGATGCCTAATAATATGCAGTTTAGTAAGTTTTAAAATTCTCAGAATTTCCGGAGATATCCGGAAAAAACCAAATATTGAAAAAATGGTTTATTTTATTCTTGAGTTTATTTAAATACGGATTTCAAATTGAATTGCACTTTTGCATTGCTACTTTGACCCCTTGAAGACGAAACGTCGGATTCCAAACTGGATAACACCATTGGGTAAACCGTAAAAATTGGCAATGCAAACGTGCAATCCAATTTGAAATCCGTGAATAAGCTCAGGAAAAAAATCAAACGATTTTGCAATATTTCGGTTTTTTCCGGATATACCTACTCAGAATTTTAAAACTTTCTAAACGGCACATTGTTAGGCATCTAAATGCGTAATTTTGCCTTAATTTGACCGATACTGTATCTCTTACGGTTTTCGAGTTCCCCAGACATAGACTCGAATTCGAGCCATGCTGCACACCATGTATATAACATTAATATTAAAACAAACATAGTTTACCTAACTCTGAACGACGAAACTACCATTTTATTAGCATTTAATCGGAGTTCTGATCAGTCGAATAAAAATAGTGCATATACCACGTTCAAAAAGTACTTTGCAATATTCGCATCACCGCATACGCTCGAGCTGCGCACTTGATGCTCGTCTTGGACAGCACTACTTCTAAAACTAGGCATTCTAATTACTATTTTAATATCTCAATAGTTAAATTTATTCCCACATGTAGACCATTTTCTGGAGGATATTGTTGGGAGGGGAAGGGGAGTATATGGTCATAAACCTTCATTATAGCAGTGTTTTGATTTTAGTTGGAAAGTCGGTCAATGAATAGGGTAGATTTTTAGGTTCAGTACAGATTCCTCTCCCTCCTTATAACGATACACTTTTCTTAATTTTGTTATCACCTTGTAGTTCGATGCCAATAATAATATCTATTGAAACTTCATTATTTTATATGTGTTCCTACCAATTATTTCCGTAACTGTCAAAGTTTTTTGAAATACTTATAATTTGTCACTCTTTATAGTGAGTATTTTGAGTTGAGATCGTATCAAATCTCTGACGATTATAGTGGAAATAACTCTTCGTTTTAAGTGTTACACTCAATCTATTTGGCCCATTCTACATTATTGGTGAAGTAGTTAATTGATTTAATTTAAAACTATCAGCAGTCGCTCTTAATCAATGATAATCTACATTTTGCTATCTCTAATTGCTTTTGGTCCAAAATGCTTCTACTTTCCTTTTGTAGGTTTGTAAGTACTCTTGGCAAACAGCAAACATTCATTTTCACTATAATTGGATGCGGAACATTTTGGCACTTCCGGTAATAAATATATTGGATGTATTCAATTCGTCTTAAACACTGTGATAAGGACAATAATTTTGATTCACGAACCATTTCCTGAGAAGCATAAAATAAAGGGAGCATATCTCGATTTTGATTCTTATTTTTTAAGGTTGACTGCTAGAGATAAGACAACGGACCAATAACTTTATCCAGAATTCATAAATAGAAAAATATATTGTTATCATATTGATAGTTAAAGTGAAGAAGTTGGTCTCCTATATACTTTCACCTTATAATTTTACAGTAGTTTGAAATATGTAACAATAATAAAAAAATATATATGCAATGAATATGAAAGTGGTCACCCACTTCCGGTATAATCGGAAATGCCAGAGACATTGCGATACCTTAAATGAATAAAGCATAATAGATTATTTCTTAGTAGATAATAAAGCATTTGAACACCTTTTCGTTGAGACTTTTAGTATCGAAAGTGAGAACTTCTTGAGCATTATTGACCTTTTTAGTAAATGCGCTCAAGCATATCATATACCTTCTAAAACGGCGACCACAATACTAAACAAATTACGCCATTTCACGGTACATCATAATTTACCAGATAAAATAACTTCTGACTCTGCAGGAGAATTTGATGACCTTACCATTAAGGAATACCTCAGACTTTATAACGCCGAATACCACGTTACCTCGTCAATGAACTCTACATCTTTATCACCCATAGAACGATTCATAGTACTCTCAAGGAAAAATTACACGTTTTACGAATATAAAATAAGAGCGACCATATTAAAGACTTAATGATAACCGCAATTTTAATTTATAATCAAAGCGTTCATTCTGCCTTTTTATTGCTATATGTTCCCTACGAAAATTTAAAGTCACTTAATAGAAATCGACGCGAATATTTATGAACATTATAATGGAAAACGCCGAAAGGAAATATTGCCTTTTTACGAACATTTATCGCGTAAAGTAAAGGAAAGAGCTGAAAAAACTCTTGAAAAACGAAATAAGGAGACTCCAGGAACTCATGTTTATTTAAGCCAACCAATATATTTAAAAACCTCGAATACAAGGGGCCAAAAAACTCGCGCATTATACCGCAAGGTTAATAACCACAAGGTAACACAAAACAAGGAAAAAATAAAAATTAATGACGAACCACACCTAACATTTCATTTAAGAAACATTCGCCCTCAAAGACGGCAATTTTCGTTGCAGGACTACGACAATCGTCCTGACCCAAGGGACGCGGACGGTCAACAGCCAGGAACTTCAAAAGACTAACGCCCGATCCTACGTGAGCGATTTGCAGCGAACGCGAAGCGCTGGCGATGCCGTACGGAAATTTAATATAGTCGCACGGCATCGCCATTGATTCGCGTTCGGTGCAAATCGCTCACGTAGGACCGGGCGTAACGATGCTCCTTTTATAAAAGAAAACTTAGGTTTAACTTATATGATTAATTTTTATCCTAAGACATATTTTCATATTAACCTTATCTTTATTACTAAGAATGTACAAAATTTTGTTGCTATACGTTTATTTCATATTTCTAAAGGCAAGCAACCATACGTTAGACAGCCATTTAGAAAATCCTTTAAATTCACTACAGGCAGAATACAAATAAATTTCGCACATAAGAAATAAACGTAGATTATATTTGATGGCCTGGGCACGGTATAAATAAATATATACGGTAGGTTCACCCGAGAGAAATTTTCAATTTCGCCGACAGTTTTTAGCTTTGAAGCGAATCCTGATCAATCTGGTTCATGGCCACCGATGGTTCCACTACGAGGGGATCTACGGTCAGTGATTGATATTGTGTACTGTTGGGTCGCGTTGAAATAAATAATTATTAAGATCGCTACAATGACGAGATATTGTTGTGCGGATAATTGTATTACAAAAGTGGGTGAAAGATTTAAATTTTTTAGATGTCCCAAAGACCCTATCAGGTAATATTTATAAAGACAGTTTTTCAATTACACGTATAATCGGTTTAACAAATATGTCTTTATTAAAATACTGATATTTACCTAAATTTGGATAAATACAATAGTGAGAAAAGAAAACAAGTACGACAAAAATAAAATGCCTTGTCACCACTAGCGTGTGCAAAAGACCGTTTATATTTTAATAATTGCGAATTTTCCACGGGACCTTTTGTATTTTTAAAGCAACTCTTATATTTTAACATTGAAAATGTTTCTATTATCCTAGTATAGGGCCTCAAATCGTGAAAAAGTGCATTTACCACATGACATCATACGCGTGAGGGATCATGTTAGTTTATTTACTTAAACTTAAATTTGATTATAAGGTATCGGAATCGATTAAAATGGCTAAAATAAATTGGAACTAACTGAAACTAACCGAAATATGATTGAATGACTAACAAAAACTCACGAAAAGTAACCAAAATGGGCTAAAATGTACAGGTATAGGTCACAAAAATTAAAGTAAGTTAAAAATAACCCAAACGAACGGAATTTTAACGACTAACCAAAACTAACCAAAAACATTAAATTTAATTATAACGTATCGGAACCGATTCAAATGACAGGTTAAAAATATTAAAGTAAGTTAAAACTCACCCAAAGTAACCGAATTTTGGCGACTAAGTAACCAAAAACATTAAAATTGGTTATAAAGTATCGGTTCAAATGACTAAAATAAATTGAAACTAACTGTAGTTAACAGAAAGTTGATTGCACGACTAATCAAAACTAGCCAAAGTAGCTAAAATCACTAAGGGCTTAAAACTATCGGAATAGATTAATAATATTAAAGTTAGTTGAAACTAACCCAAATTAACCTAATTTTGGCGACTGACATATTTAACCAAAAACATTTGGTTACCATGTATGGAAACCAGTTCAAATGAGTAAAATAAATTGGAGCTAGCTGAAAGTACCCGAAAGCTGATTGAATGACTAACCAAAAGTAACTAAAAGCACCAAAACCGGCTAAAACGTATAGTAATAGATTAAAAATATTGGAGTAAGATAAAATTATCCCAAATTAACAGAATTTTAGCGACTAATCTAAACTAACCGAAAACAGTAAAATTGGTAATAACGTATCGGAACCGGTTTATATAACTAAAATAAATTGAAACTAACCGAAATTAACCGAAAGTTGATTGAACGACTAAACAAAACTAACCAAAAGTAACCAAAAGCACCAAAAAGGCGAAAATATAAACCAAAACAGATTACAAATATTAAAGTAAGTTGAAACTCACTTACATTTGCCATTAAAATCAGTTATACTCGTAACGTATTGAAACCAGTTCAAATTCTGAAATAAATAAAAACCAACTAACACTAACAGAAAGCTTATTGAATGACTAACCAAAACTAATCAAAAGTAACTAAAAGCTCTAAAACGTATCGGAATAGGTTACAAAAACTAAACTAAGTTAAAACTAACTAATACGAGCCGACCTTTGGTGACTAACCAAAAGTAACAAAAAACACTAAATTTGAATATAACGTATCGGAGTCGGTTCAAATGATTAAAATAAATTGGATCCAACTGAGAGTAACCGAAAGTTAATTGAACGGCTAACCAAAACTAACTAAAAGAAACCAAAAGCGCCAAAACGGGCTAAAACAATTTGGAACAGGTTAGAAATATAACAGCAATGTCATGGCTAATTATGTATTAATAAATTTTCCTATCTATAAGTGGAGGGCAATTTTTTTGGTCTTAATATCCGCAAGTTTTTTTATATTTTTATAATTATATGTTAAAAAAAATTATAATGTTAAAAAGGAATTTCTTTAATTAAATATATTTTAAACACTCGTGTTTGTATTTTTACTTTTTTAAACTCTGCACAATAACACAATCATATTTTTGCGTTTTTATTCATCATTTTTAATGTCATCCCAGTTGCATCTTTGCGAAGGACAGTGAAGTTTTCAATAAATTAAGCTTGGTTTAGACTATTGTTAAGAAGTTAGGGCTTTAAGGTATATAATTTGATTTCCGGCTTATCTAACATTATAATCAATTTTTCATAAACCGTCTTGTGACGTTTAGGATAAATTTCCGTTTCGTGACGCGACCTTGAAAAATCTCTCGCATGAAACCATAGAGGTATTCATTTGAACCAGCTCCGATACGTTATAATAATAAAATTTAATGCTTTTGATTAGTTTTGGTTAGCCGCGAAAAAAACGGTTTATTATGGTTAGTTTTAACTTACTTTAATTTGTGTAACCTATTCCGATACATTTTGGCACGTTTTGGTGATTTTGGTTACTTTTAGTTAGTTTTGGTTTGTCACTCAATCCACTGTCGATGTCGGTTAGGTTCAGTTAGTTTTAGTTTATTTTAGTCGTATGAACCGGTTCCGATACGTTATAACCAATTTTAATGTTTTTGGTTAGTCGCTAATATTCAGTTAATTTGGGATATTTTTAACTTACTTTAATATTTTTAATCTGTTTCGATACGTTTTAGCACTTTTTGGTGCTTTTTGTTACTTTTGGTTAATTTTGGTTAGTCGTTCAATCAACTTTCGGTTAATTTCAATTATGTTGGGGTTTGGAACTTTCAGCAACATGCACTAAAATGAAGTTTTATCCACAATACCGAAACAGAATTTATGCACTCGACGCGCGTTTCGCTAGCATCAGATGATTAAAACTTTAAGTTATAATCACCTCCTGATGACGCTAACATGGTTAGCGAAACGCGCGTCTATTGCATTAATTCTGTTTCGATATTGTGGTTAGTTGTTCAATCAACTTTCGGTTAGTTTCAGTTAGTTCCAATTTATTTTAGTAATCTGAACCGGATTCGATACGTTATAACCAATTTTAATGTAATTGTTTAGTCTTGGTTAGCCGCAAAAGTTCGGTTAATTTGAGTTACTTTTAACTTACTTTAATTTTTTTAATCTATTCCGATACATTTTAATCCTTTTTGGTGCTTTTGGTTACTTTTGGTTAGTTTGGGTTAGTAGTTCAATCAACTTTCAGTTAACTTCGGTTAGTTTTAATTTATTTATGTCATTCGAACATATTCCGTCCGCATAAACCCTAATCCAAACTAACATGATCTCTCACGCATATGACGTCGTGTGGCAAATGTAGTATGCACTTTTTCACAATTTGATATCCCATAACAGGAAAACAGAAACATTTTCAATGTTAAAATTACTACGTCAGACGTAGCGCGATGGGAGAAATTCTCACAAATGCAGCCAATCACTTGAGAAATGCAGCCGATAAATTAGCCATGTTAAAGAATACGCCAAATAAGTTAGCTAGGGTGGAGGACAGCTCCGCTCGCAAAGCCATCTCCGAAAACTAACGATTTCGCAGAAAATGTGAGAGAAATATTCGTAGCGCGAGTAATGCAGTGTTAAGACCTTTAAGAAGCTATAAGTGTAGTTTACTAGCTTAATATGTCTTTTTTATATTTAAATTCCCACAATATTTGTCAGATATTATGAAACTTCTGCTTTATACATATTTTTAATAAATAAATCAAGTTACAAACTGCCAAATAAATTATTTTAATTGGTATTACCTTTATTTATAATGTTTTTGAATTTAGTATACGTTACTATTTTGTATAACTTTGTTACATAGTTTCATTCATTTGAATTACGTATTAAAAATTACCTTAATCGCTCTTTGAAATATCATGTATCAAATAATAACCGAGGAAATAATTTTGCATCAGCTAATAATTTTTGAATTTTTTACCGCGCTGCGGCTTTTGCGTTTGATCCCAAAACATCAAACGATTTTGGCTAAGTGAATCTACTCGATATTATTTGTACCCTGGCCTGGGCGTAGCTATTAGATACATTACCGGAAATCTTGATCAACATAATCTCAAAGAAATCATGTCAAATATACAAAGTCCACTTAGCAAATATTGTGAAATTTCAACTGATAATAGTACATATGTATTCAAACAAACTATAAACTCAACTGTTCATTTACCTAACAAAGATAACCTGTTTAATTTCAAGGTACAAAAAAATAAACTTTCAGCCTTTAGATACATACAGTAATGTTTGTACGTATCTAAAGGCTAAAAGTTTGTTTTTTATACCTTGAAATTATACAGGTTATCTTCGTTAGGTAAATAAACAGTTGAGTTAAAATAGAAAACCTAAAACATAATGTAAGTTTTGACGAATTAAAATGGGAAACCGCTCTGCTTGTTCTAGTCTATTTACTGTACTTATTTTATTATGTTCAACCTATTTTTGTGTACAAGTATAAGAAAAATTAGGAACTGCAGGAAGACAAATAGAAAACAAATAATTGCCAAGCATGCAGTACCCCTTCAGTATGTTCGGATTAATCCTTGCTTGCTTCAGGTGACCCAAGCTTAAGGACGGAGGAATTAAGAAACCGGACAGCCCTGCATCTCTAGGAACCAACCCTTTACGACGGCACTTTCACCCCAATGCCATTAAGATAACGTCTCTAGGTAATAAGTACTTTGTAGCCCTCATATAAAAACCATTTTGTATTGTTAGCGTTAGTTCAGTACTAGAGTAAAGATCTTCGTGTAAGCAGCTCGTGTTGTGTTTTTAAAAACGATTTCGGCTATTCAGAATCTTTAATTCTATTACTTTATAAGTTACTTAGTCCCATATTTTCTTATCAGTCACTTTTTTAACCTTACAATGAAGACTATTAGAGCTCTTTCACAAGAGGATGTTGTATGCGAGATCCGCGTATCCGAGATACAGGTTAAACATACATTCAAATGGACCTATTCACATGACACGAGCGATGCATACAGTATCGCGATACTGAATTTCTGCATCCCTGCAACTTCAGCCGCCGGGCGCCGAATGCGTATGCCGCATACAAAATTACCATTTTGATATATAGACGTGTTCAGACATGGATACTATTGCAACGGAGAATATATCATAGACGCAGGTTAGTTTCAGTATAAATTGAATAGTCATAGGTGTTATTTGCTACGTGCTACAGTGATAAACGTATGCAGGGCACTGCGACTATTTTAGTACTGATTGAAGAAATACGTGAATTCGATGCAGCAGTCCAAGATTTCGACCGCGATCTACCTTTTTTTATTTTGGTTATCAGTATTTGTGTTGGCCAGTACATTATTTTTTTGAAAAGTATGTATAGTTTTTCCTTACGACCACTAATGAAAATGAGCACAGTTAATGTAGCTGGAAAATACATAATATCACACGGGTGTTGAAACATTTTTAAACACACGTGTTGAATTAGTATATTTAGATACTAGTTTTAAAAGAACACGTTTTTTCACACGACCACGAAATTAGGAAACGACCCGATTGCAGAGAGTTTCCTAACGTGTGAGTGCGCTAAATATCTTTTTTCTACAGCCGCGCGCAAAATAACTAATTCCTAAATTGAAATAAAATCGCAAAATCGACGAATGCCGTGGATCCTTATTTTGCGCTCTAGTGCGAATATGGAAAAGAAAAATCTCACTTTTTCCGTTGAGTGTGCTATGAATGGTCATGGAAACCGAAGATAAATAAATGACAGTCGTGCGTTTGTTACAGTTTGTTGCTGGCAATCCTTTTCTAAATATGCCCGAAACCCGAATATAATATGTCAAAACTAACAGTCATTTGCAAATTTAAGAATAAGTATAGAGAAAAAGGTGGATTTAGTTTCAAAAAATGCGGCTGTAGAAAAAGTTCTGTGTGTTTTTCGAGCGCAAAGTAAGATTGCCGTTTTCGAAAGATTAACATTCTTTCTCAAGCGACAATTTGTTACTTTGCGCTCTAAATACACAAATAACTATTAAAGCGTTTATTTTGTATTATTTATCTACATTCAGTTTTTTAATAAAAAATTTTTTTTTTAGAAGTTGCGTGGTCAACTTGTGATATGTGGCACGTTACTACTATAGATTTCTTTCAAAGCCAACACGATTCTATTTGAATAGATGGCAGATGCTGTCAATTTAACATCATAATTGATTTAACATTTTGACTTGACAGATCAGGATGATGCGACGAGTGTTTCATCACACGTATTGAAAAGTAGATTTCAATACGCGTGTGATATTAATCGTGTTCTTAAGAATCTAAAGAGTGTTTTTTGTGTCGTTTTCATAGGCGGTCGTAAACAATTTTAGCTAACCTCGTTTGAAAAGTAGTACTTTCAATACGTGTTATGTAATGTACTATTTTAGAAGGGCAACGTAACTAAATATATCCTTCGAGTTATTTATAATCCGAAACTTATGAACAATTTTGCACTGGCCTGCATACAGTGTGACCCGAATTGACAAAACATGAGTGGATGGTGGTTATAGAAAATTGGAACGTTCTAGCAGAAATATCACTAGGCAGCCATATTCCTCGTAAAAGTTGCTCTAGAAATATTTTTACGGATTATATCTAGAGTCAACTAACCCAAATTAGCTATGCGCCTATAAAATAAATTACCATTATAATTGTCTAAAACATTTCCATTTAAGCATTCTACTATCTCATAGAGTTTTCGAGACCCCCATACATTCGCCACAAATTTGGGACACCCTGTATAGAATATTATTTACATTACCAAACTAACTAAAACTAACCAAGCGCTATTAAATTTTTATTAGAATTGTTTGAAACATACCCCATTACCTCACTTAGTTTTTTATCAAAAAGTTTTCGAATATTATTATTGTCCTAGCCCATTCTGCTATTTTAATATTTTACACCCT
>JAEQML010057848.1:0-31372 GCA_016904865.1 Pissodes strobi
TGGTTCTAGGAGCGATCCTATGGATTCTCTCAACAGTGTATCTGTTGTTGATACCTTTTATTTTGTTCCAACTGATATATATGAGGTTAGAAGCACATTTCAGGAAATTAAAAACAAGAATGCTGAAGGCTGGGATGGAATATCCATCAGAGTGTTTCAACTTTTACCAGATACTGCAGTACTTGCATTAGTAGATGCAATAAATGATTCCTTTATTAGAGCGGATTTCCCGGATTGTTTGAAGTTATCTATTGTTGTTCCTATACCCAAGTCTGATGACTATGAATCACCTTCGAAATTTAGGCCAATATCCTTAATTGTAACACTTTCAAAGATTCTGGAAAGGCTGGTCAAGAAGAGGATGTTATCTTTTTTGAACAGAAATAAAATCTTGAACCTCAATCAATTTGGTTTTCAGACTGAGAAAAATACTGATGATGCTGTATTTTCGTTTTTGGAGAGGCTCTACTGCGAGATTAATGAGGGAGAGAGTGCCGTGGCAATGTTCTGCGACCTGTCAAAAGCTTTTGACTGTGTCAATCACGGTATATTGCTACAAAAGCTTGAAATCTACGGGTTTCGGGGGATTGCTTTTAGATGGTTTGAATCATACCTCACAAATAGAACTCAGAGAGTAAGGGTAAATGATTCGGAGTCGGAAAATATGAGAGTGGAATGCGGTGTCCCACAGGGATCTGTTTTGGGACCGCTTTTATTTTTAATGTATATTAATGATGTAACCTCAATCGATATTCGCGGCCATTTTGTTTTATTCGCTGATGATACTACCATAGTGTGGCACTCTAAACATATTGAGTCACTCCACCAAATAGTCACAGAAGACATTAATAGAGTAAAGAAATGGTGTGATGCAAACTTTTTATGTTTTAACATTGGCAAAACGACTATTCTGCATTTCAACTGCACTATCGATGACGTCTCAATAGACAATAGTTTAATAGAAAAGAAACCGCATACGAGATTTTTGGGTGTTGACATTGATGATAAATTGTCGTTCAAAGAGCATATACTGAGGTTAAATCGTAGGATCGCAAGTGGTTGCTATGCGCTTAGGGTGGCGTCACGGGAACTAGGTTTTAGTGCAGTGAGGACAATGTATTTTTCACTTATTGAGTCCCATTTAAGATTTGGTATCGCATTTTGGGGAAATGCTTGCCAGTATCTCATTAAGCCCACATTCGTTTTGCAGAAGCGGGCACTGCGGTACTTATGTGGGGCGAAAATTAGAGATTCGTGTAGACCTCTCTTTATTAGCCATAGAATCTGAACTCTAACTTCGTTATTTATATTGGAATCAGTGTGCCTAATTCAGAAAAAGTTCAATGGAGATGATCACTCAAGAAATGTATATAGCACTAGACAGGTAAATAACATTACTTTACCAATTCCACACACAACACAAATACAAAAATCATTATTTTACAACGCAAAGAAAATGTTTAATTATTTACCTAACACCTTAAAGTCTATTCGTTCCCCCAGAGCATTTAGAGTGGCTGTGAAGGATATCCTACTTCACAGAGCATATTATTCGGTCTCAGAGTATTTTGAGGACAATCTATGATTGGGCTGTCTGATGTATTCTGTATGTTTAATGTTATATGTATATATGGTTTAATTTATCGGACTATAACTTAATGAATATGACAATCCGGCCTCTCCATAATTTCATTTTAGCAATTTAGGTGCTGCTTAGAAGTTTTAGCTATTGAACATGTGTTTGTTTTGATGTTGTTGAACAATGTTTTTAACTGCTTTTTGTATTTAGTGTTAAACGTTTTTAAGGTTTAAGGTTTTAGCTTGTATATATCATGACTATTTGAATCTTTTATAGTATGTTTTTCCTTTTTATATATTATATTTCGATATTATTAATACTCTAATGCTAATTAGTTGATAGTGAGCTTTGTCAATAGGAGTAATTGTATTCTTGGACAATAAAGCATTGATTGATTGATTGATTGATTGATTGATTGATTGATTTAAGTTATGCATCGAACCAAATCGGAAACTTAAATTTGTTTTTAACCTTCATGACTGGAATAAATAATGTGAAAGCATGGCTCAATGCATTATAAAAACAGTCCAAATTTATGGTCACGTCAAAGACAAACAAACTATCCCAATTCGTACTGAGAAGGAAGCTGTTAAGACCTCCAAAATCAGCATTCTTGAAATCAAACATTTTTTCACAATAATCAAAAGGATGAATTCTACTTAGGTTTAAAGTCATCAAGAATACAGAATGGTACCTGTCACACTTAACTAAAATATCATTTGAACATGAAAGAATATCACTACTGGAGCAAGAGCAAGGAAATTAAAGACCTATTTGGAGCCCCCTGTGATTTCTGTAAGAACACAGTATGCAAAGATTGTGCTAAACTTACATCATCAGATATACGAGCAATAATGACCCAGTCTCGTGATGTCCTTTTCTTTTGCCCAGATTGTATTGCAACCATTAAGCACGGAAGTTAAAACAATAAAAGAAGAAATTAATGAGCTAAAAGTTAAAATCGAAAACCCCTCTGACTTCCACTCAGACTTATGCAGAAATTGTAACAGAAACTAAAAATCTACAAGATCAATTACACAGCCTAACACAAAAAGTTGAAAAAGAACATGATATAACTTCCAAACAATTACCACTGCAGCTTGAATTTGAGCCAACAATCTTAGAGATGCAAGAAAGAGAGAAAAGATCAATCAATATCTTAATATTTGGTGTAGAAGAATCAAAGTCAAACGACAAATAAGATTTGCATAGAAAAGACTCTCAAAAAGCATACCAGGTAATTTCAAAAACTAAAAGCGACATACAACTCTCTGAATTAAAATTTGCAAGAATTGGGTTCCATGCAGAAAATAAAATAAGACCAATTTTCCAACAAAGGAAGAAGCACTCCAAATAGTCAGGCAGAAAAGCCAATTAAATAATACTGGTGTGTACATCAAGTGTGATCAAACTCCTAGTCAAAGAGAATACCTGACAAAAAATAAAGAAATACGAACAATGAAAGGGGCAAGGGAAACAGAACATCCGCATCAAGTATGTAAACAGTATACCAAGGATAATTAAAAATACTGCTCAAAGCCAAGAGCAGACAAAAAACTAAATCACTCTTCTCTAGTTGAAATCACCTTCTGGTATAGTAGCCTTAACAGTATAACAACCAAATTTGATGAGTGGAAAATAGATATCATGACAAACAAGCCAACAATAATATTCTTTATTTATTTATTATTTTGGTTCAAGTCAAATGGACTTACATTGAATACAACCAAATCCTGCGATATTCAGTTTGCTATGAAAAATTCTACTCTAAATTATAGCTTACTCATTCGAAAGAAAGGTTCTATTGAAAATGTAGTAAGTACCAAGTTCCTGGGTGTACACTTGGATCCGAAGCATGCATGGAGCGTACATGTAGATGTCGTCACTTCTAGGCTAGCCTCTTATTGCTATTTAATTAGGAACATTCGAGATACTGTCTCTAACGTAACCTTACGATTAATATATTTTGGTCTTGTTCAGTCAACAATCTTGTATGGGATTGTATATTGGGATCATTCAAAAGAATCAACAACAGTTTTTGTAGCTCAGAAAAAAAAAATATTAGAAGTATAGTCAAAATTAACCCCTTAAACTCATGTAAACAATATTTGAAATATTTAAAGATAATGACGTTCCCCTCTTTATTTTTATACTCAACAATAATCTATGCAGGCAGGATGTTCATGGTTACGACACTCGACACAGAGGTGAAATGAATTTGCTTTTTTCAAGATTAACAGTTGGGCAATGTAATCCTGACTATTTTGGGAGAAAGTGCCTTAATAAAAGCACACACTCATTTAGAAATGGGAATTTAAACAATAAGTGCAAATCAGATCTAAAACTATTTTTTATCTATAGCAGAGTTTTTTGACGACAAGGAACATCCAGGCTTGTAGATTGATAATTCGTTCCTAATGTTAATTAATTGTATGTTCTTTATTATACCTTTAATAATAATAATAAAATAATAATAATAATAAAATTCTTTATTTCTCATTATGTACAAAATACATGGGTATATCATACACAAAAAGCAATGGCGTCAAACAAAAAATATTCCTACTTGTCTCGTAGTCTTATGGGACTATAAATAACAACAAAAAAACAAAATAATGATCAAATACGCGGTATAATAATTTTATATGTATGCATATACTAACCAAAACCACTCTAAATAGACCTGTGTCGAATAAGGTTCCATGTCCACTAACATTTTTTTACAGCAATTTTAAAACGTTGTAAAGTATTGATACATTTTATGTGACCTGGTAACTTATTAAAGAATCTTAAACACATATATCGTGGATTTTTTTCTGTTAGGGTAAGTCTGTGAATGGGGTAGTTTACATTTAAATTTCTTGTGTTATACTCATGAAAGGTTTGTAGCTGAAATAACTGTCTATTTTTAAAGAAGAAGATCAAACATTCATAAATATAGATACCATACACAGTCAACATTCCACATGATATAAAAACATTTCTGCAACTATCATTATAACCCATTCTTTTCACAATTCTTATTGCTCTTTTCTGAATCAAAAACGCTTTTCCAATCAAGCTGTTGCTACCCCAGAAAATGATTCCATACTTCATTATTGATTCGAAATTCGCATAATATACTGTTTTTAGACTCTTTTCATTCACATACTACCCAACAACTCTCACGCCATAGCAAATTGAACTCAACTTTTTTATTAACATGTTTATATATAATAATAACCTAACTGAAGGAAAAAATTGATTTTCTAAATAAAAAGATTATTAAAGATAATCCGCCGCATTTGGCAACAGCGGCGATATCATACTCAACCAGTGTTACCAACAGCATAAACGAAAAAGCTGAAAATCATCCGACGAAGTCTTATACCAGTGTCGTCAACAGCATAGATAAACCAAGCCCTAGCCCAGCAAGCAACAATGTTGGTGCAACTGATGTAAACAAAAAGCATAACGTAACGAAACATATGGAAAGCATTTCAAAGGTTCCAAACAGGGAAAGCAAATCCAACCATATAACACAAAGGGATGTCAATTTCGCGATTGCCGAAGCTCAAACAAGGCAAAAGTTCAATGATATTCACAGCCTAGACCAAATAGATTGCAGTTCGGAGAACAAGAATAATGAATGGCAGCAAGTCCCGCTCCGTCAAAGAAGACGTCGCTTTGTTGTAGGTGGAAACGCCGATTCAATGAACCATATACAAACGGTGCCCAGAAGAATCTCACTGCATGTTACCAGACTTAAACCCACTGTCAAGCCTGAAGAACTAGAGCTCTTACTTAAAAGCAGCTTTCCAGAAGTTAAATGCGAGCAACATGTATCTAAGCGACCAGAAATATATGGTTCAATGAAAGTCACACTTAACCACTCAAATCTGAAGAATGCCTGGAAAAAGGAAGTGTGGCCAGAAGGAGCATTAGTGTCCTTTTTTTTAGTGAAGAAGAAAACGGTCTCAATTGCTCCAGAATAGCAAATACAAACCAAGTGAATAACAAAGGCGAAAAAAGTTTTAGCATATTCTATCAAAATGTGAGAGGCTTAAGGACAAAGACAAGTGAGATTTATCTCAATATCCTTAACGCAGATTGGGACGTAATATGTCTTACTGAATCTTGGTTGAATGACTCCTTCAGTGATGGGGAAATTTGTGATAATAGGTACATTGTGTTTAGAAAATGGTCATCGAAGTGCCGCGGTTTTTTTGGACATAAACAAAGCGTTCGACAGTGTATGGCACTCTGGATTGCTTCTTAAACTTTGGAAACTTGATTGTCCACACTACCTGATAGTATTAATTAATAACTACCTACATGAACGACAACTTCAAATAAAGATACATAAAAACTTGTCAGGATGTTTTATGCCTTATCAGGGGGTACCTCAGGGCTCCCCGCTATCCCCCCTTCTCTATAATATTTACTGCCATGACATATACAACTATTTCCAAGATGACTCTAAGTTTTTTGATCCCAAATCATATATCCTCCAATTTGCTGACGACACTGCTCTTGTTACTCACAATTCAAACATCACATCCACGTTAAATTCCATGCAGCTTCTAATGGATAAAACTATGACCTGGTTTAACCAATGGCGATTGAAACCTAACCCCATAAAATCCCAGTTCTTAATTTTCAACCACCACATTAAACCAAATTCTCCACCCATTATTATCAATAATCATGCCATTAAACCACAGCCATCAGCCAAATATTTGGGAATCAATATCGACCAAAAACTTAATTTTAACTACCACACAAGAACAATCAAAACCAAATGCGTAACAAGAGGAAAACACTTTCGAAGTCTTACCTATAAACAACAGGGAATATCACTGAAAACTGCAGCCCATATATACCAGTCAATATGTCGACCCATTCTAGAATACTGCCATCCTATCTACTTAAACTGTCGACCACCAGCAATTAAACATCTAAAAGTAGCCGAAACAGCAACTCTACGGACCATTACCAAGATGCGTCACCCACAAAATCCGTTATATAATCCATCTAACCAACTACTCTACGAGTTGACAAAAGTAGAACCAATAACAACCAGACTTAGAGACTTGAGTACCAAATTTGCCAGCCAAGAATCTAATATACAGGTTCTGCATGCACTATGCAACAAAGAAATACCTCCAAACAGAAGAAGAGTCTATCCAGAAACATCATTATATCAATCCATCATACATCTGCAACAGTAAATCATCACATATTACACAACCAAAACTCAAAATATCCAATCCTGTAAATAGTTATATAATATGTTTATTTATATTTTTCACTTTTTTTTTTCCAATTGTAAATAATATATAAAATTGTATGTAAAAGGCTGAAGGACTTCGGTCAATGGCCCTTTGATATTTATGTCAATAAAGAACGTTATGAATGAATGAATGTGTTTAGAAACGATAAGAACTATAAAGACACCAATGTCACCAGGGGTGGAGGAGTGGTTTGTTGTATTAAGAATGGACTTAAACCGGTTTTAGTAAGCCAAAGCACATCAACAGATTTTCAATGGCTGTGTGTAAATTTTTCAGTGTCTAGTATAGATATTTTGGTATGTGTAATTTATATTCAGTGTTCATCAAATGTTAATGTTTATAAAGAATTCGTTGATTCCTTGATTTTGCAGGACTTATACAGGTATGAAAACATAATATTTATTGGAGACTTTAATATACCAGAAATAAAAAATAATAAATATGATCTATCGAAGGGCACCACAAGGGCTCAACTCATAGATAGTCTTACTCATGAATATGATCTCTACTCCTTAAACAACATTTCAAACAGATTTGGAAATACCCTCGACCTCATTTTAACTACCATTACGGAGGCTCAAGTATCTATGTGTGCAGATGGCGGCGTGGTGAACATAGATGACTATCACCCGCCACTACAAATCTCCTTTAAAATCCTATGTTCCCAAGGACCAAAAAAGTTGGGCCGCCCTGATGCTTGTGGGTATGACTTCAGGAATGGCGATTTTGATTTGTTATACTCACTGCTCCGGGAGCAGGACTGGTCGATGTTGTCTGAATACGAGAATGTAGATCAGTCCGTCAGTTGCTTCTATCGGGTATTGGGGGATATATTTGGGAAATGTGTGCCGAGGAGGAGGATCAGGGCAACAAATGCAGGTTTTCCTTTTTGGTACACCAAAACCCTTATTCATAAATTAAGGGAAAAAAATCACTATCATAGAATGTTAAAAAAGGGTAGTAAACATAAGGAGCACTATGAACAAAGGTATTCTCGGCTAAGAGCTGAATCAAAGAAACTTATTAATGAGTGTTATAACAACTATATCAGGAATACTGAACATAATATTTACCAGGACCCAAGCATGTTTTGGAACTACGTAAAAACTAGGCGCAGAAATAGTAAACTATGTTACAATTATACTTATCGCGAAGAGAATTTTAGTGAGAGTGAGTCTATTGCGAACGCCTTTGCTAGGTTTTTTCAGTCTATGTATGTTGACTCAAACTTAGACCCGACTGATAATGGTGAGATTTTAGAAAATCTAAACTTAGATATATTCACTCTCAGTACCGTAAGTGAGGAAGATGTGCATCATGCAATTAAAAGCTTAAAACACAAAACCGCCACAGGGGTTGATGAGATACCCACTTACTTCTTTAAAGCATATAGGGATCTTTTAGCAAAACCATTGCAAGCACTGATCAATAAGTCATTGTCAAAAAACAGTTTTCCGGATCAATTAAAAATAGGAAGGGTGACACCAATTCACAAAAGTGGAAATACGAATCATATTATTAATTATCGACCTATTACAGTTCTTCCAGCTCTATCAAAGATCTTTGAAAAGGTAATCCATGCAAAAATAAGTGAACATGTTAAACCTATAATAATTCCACAACAACATGGGTTTCAAACAGGAAAGTCCACACAAACAAATCTTGTTGAGTTCGTAGAGTATATTGCAAATCAAGTCGCAAATGGCTCTCAGGTTGATGTTCTTTATACTGACCTGGCGAAGGCGTTCGACAGAGTCAGTCACATAGTCCTTGTTACCAGATTGAGGAGCTTAGGTTTTGGTTCTGGTGCTGTAGAATACCTGAGTTCCTATCTAAATAATAGGCCTCAGGCAGTCTGTTTTAATAATACTTCCTCTACAACTTATATGGCTACTTCTGGGGTCCCACAGGGTTCGATACTGGGACCCCTCTTGTTCCTTTTATTTATAAATAATATTCCTGAGACTATAAAACACTCAAAGTTCCTACTGTACGCAGATGATTTAAAAATATATCGTGTTGTAGAGAATCAGACTGATTGTGACATGTTACAAAAAGATCTAGATGCGCTTGTAATTTATTGTAAGGGGAGCCTGATCCAGCTTAATGTTGATAAATGTAAGAGTCTTAGTTTTTATCGTGCAAAAAACCCAATCATGAATGTTTATAAAATCAGTGACAGTTATCTCAAGAGAGCACAAGAAGTGCTTGATTTAGGAGTAGTTTTCTCACGGAATCTGACTTTCGGTTGTCATATAGACAAATTGTATGCGAATTGTATGAGAAAGCTCGGATTTGTGCTACGAGCCTGTAAAGATTTTAGGAATCTCAATGTAATTGTCACATTATTTAACACATTGGTCAGAAGCAAGCTGGAGTATGCCTCCGTTATCTGGAACCCCAAAACAAACTGTCACATCGAACAGCTAGAAAAAATACAAAAAAAGTTCTTAAGATTCTTGTACTATAAAAAACATGGAATTTATCCCAGTTACCCAGTTCTTATATCATATGCTGCACAACTTGAGGAATTTAATATTGATAGGTTAACGAAACGAAGAATATGTTTGGATTTGGTATTTGTTTATAACATCATACATAACAAACTAGATACAACAGAACTAGTCCAATATATGAATTATGAAGTACCCGATCTTAGATTGAGACGTAGAAATGTTATATTTAAAATAACTAATACATTGTCTCCACTAAATAGATGTCTCAAATATATAAATGATCTTGTTGAAACTAATGTTGATTTAGATTTGTACTCCTGCACAAGGAATCAGCTGGTTCAGCGTTTCTTATCGACGTATTGACGGTCTGGTAGTAATATATTTTAGTATTGTCGTTCCAAACATGTTAAAGTATTGTTGTTGTTAATTTAGTAACTGTAGCCTTTTACTGTACATTTTGTAAGTGGATTTTTATCTGTAACTTGTGCAGTCTAAATAAAGTTCTTTATTATTATATGATAAGACCAATTTAAGAATTCGTCTAGGTAAATTCCCAGGAACTTGGTTTGTTCAACAATTTCTGCTTCGAATTCCCCGAGCGATATTTTATCGGGTTTATTCGTGGTTGACATTTTCGTTCTGAAGAGTAAGACATTTGTCTTATTTTTGTTTAGTATTAATTTATTTTCTATGAACCAGTTATTAGCTTTCTTAAATAAGGCTTTCCCCATAGTAATTAATTCTCCCAAATTTGTTGCCCCAGTGATGAGGTTTGTGTCGTCTGCATAGCATGTTACGTTTTCATTGGATGTCGCTATGGCGTGCAAATCGTTTAGAAATATCACAAACAATATTGGCCCTGCAATACTGCCCTCGGCAATCCCTATCTCCTTTGCTACTAAGTCGGAAGAGTAATTTTGTCCATTCTTTGTTATATCAACCCTTTGATATCTACCTGTCATATATGACTGAAATAACTTATGAGCTGTGCCTCTCACTCCATATAGTTCTAATTTTTGTAATAACAATTTCGGGTCAATGCAGTCATATGCCTTGGACAAATCCAGACATATTCCCATAGCCAAATCTCCATTTTCTATGAAATCTATTATGTTTTTTGTAAATTGGAAAATAGCAGTTTGAGTTGATTTGTTGGGTAGATATCTATGTTGTATACTATTAATTAGATTGCATTTATTCAAGAAATCTAACAGGCGATGGCATATGGTAAGTTGAAACATTTTAGAAAAAGATGGTAGGAGGCTTATAGGTCTATAACTATCCATAACTTCAGGGTCTCCATTCTTAAATATAGGTTTTATTGAAGATATTTTGAGTTGGTCCGGGAATATACCTTGCTTAAAAGATTTATTTATGAGGTAACAAAGAACCTCTTCAATCACTGGAATCGCCAGTTTTACAATGCTAGTGGGTATTTCATCTATGCCTGACCTATGTTTGTTTTTAATGCTATTGGCTAAGTCGCAGAGTTCAGTGGTAGATATTGGTCTCATAAGCATCGACTGATTCTTTTCCCTGATTTTGCAATTCGTTAATTGCACCGGTAAATTCTTAAGTAGTTCAGGAACTATTGAGAGCAAATGCTTATTATACTGATCGGGTATTTCTTCAGGATTGCCTTTAATACCAATATCTTGACATTTTATAGCACTTCCGGTTATTTCCTTACATATGTTCCACATACATTTCGTTTGATTTTCCGCCATTCTTAGTCGTTTTTCGTATCTTTCTGACCTTACCGCCTTTAATAGATTATCATATTCTCTTTTGGTTTTTTTATATTCTTCGTTGAACTTATTATCGAATCTGATAAAGTCAAAAAGATATCTAATTTATTCTTGCACTCTTTGATTTTTGGATCATTAACTAATTTGGGTTTTTGGTGTATGTTAATTAGTTTTAATGGAAAGAACTGATAAAAAATGTTTGTAAAACCGTTTAAAAATATATTCCATTTAGTGCTTACATTGTCACTTGTAGCTTCATATACTTGAAGCCAGTTTTGTTCTTTTAGCCCATTGACAAATAATACTTTGTTTTCATCTGAGAAAATTCTTTTGTACTGGAATTTATTTTCAGATAATTGTTTTAATTGGAAGGTTACTTTTTGAGCGGTATGATCAGAGATAAACGTATCAAAAACCTTACTATCTATATAGTCTAAATTTAGGAAAATATTGTCTATACAAGAGGCTGAGTTATATGTTGTCCTAGTATTCGTAAAAATTGACTGGTTTAAGTTAAAGGATTTTAATATTGACAAAAGGTTGATTTTATTACCATTTTCTTTAAGCATTTCTATATTTATGTCACCTGCAATTATAATTCCCTTATTTTCAACGATGATATTTGTGAACAGACATGCAAACCTATCAAGAAAAGTATTTATACTTCCAGATGGTGGTCTGTATACAGATATTATTATGATTTGCAATCCATTTAGATCACATTCCACCGCTGCGCACTCAAACTCATTTTTAACCGGAAGTCTGTTAATTTTAGTTCTTGTATGGCATTTGATTTTTTTGTGTACATACACTGCACTACCTCCATGTTCACCGGTTTCGCGATAATACCATGCTCCTAATTTATAATTTTTTATCGAAAGGTATTTGAGTTCTTCTACTGACTTCCAGTGCTCTGTAATGCATAGGAATTTACATTCAGTGTTTTCTTTTAAAATTTCATTAATTCCATCAATTGCATTACCGAGTGACTGGACGTTTTGGTGGATGATACTGACGTTTGTCATAATTTCCCTTCTTATTGCCTTTGTTTGATTCTTTTCTCTGTTTTTGTTTTGTTGCTCTCGTTTCTCTATAAAAAATCTCCGCCATAATCGATGTTATTTCTAAACCTTGCCATTCTTCGCTTATATACCGGGCAGTTTGTGTCTCTAGCTGAGTGTTGAGTTCTGTGTATATCATTTTTTGACAATTTGCGCATTGAAAAGTCGTCGCAGTGCATTCCTTTGCATTGTGTTGTTCTCCGCATTTGTGACAACATTCCCTTTGTGTGCAGTATTTTGCCACATGCTCAAAGCCAGAGCATTTAAAACAAAATGCAAGATTTATATGTTCCTGCACATGCAGTGTTACGAGGTCAAAGAAGATAGTACCTTTCTTCAGGAACCATTTAGTTATTTTGGCTGGCGCTTGTAGAATCCAGTTTACCCTCTCTGGGTTTCTACATTCCTTTTTCGCCACTACTTTGATTTTGTCCTGAATGGTAGTTTGCAATTCTTTAACAATATCGTCGTTTAGTCTTTCGAGCTCTTCAACAAATTCACTATATGAGTAACCTTTGACAATGCCCGTTATCATGAACATAGGATCATTTGTGTTGTTCTCTTTGTATTTTATATTGTCAATGCTATTTATTACAGTCTTTAGTTTGTCTTGTTGTTGTTTGTCATGACTCTCTATAATTACTGCACCATTTTTTGTTTGTTTTATGTTCTTGAAACCTTTTCCAATGTCTTTGATATTGATTCGCTTCCTAAGTGTTGTTATCGTTTCTTTTGGGTCATGTACATTGTCTATTCTGATTATGGTTTCATGTTTTTTGTGGTGTTCGGTGTTGTCCATTTTTCTTCTTGTGAATTTTGATATTCGTTTTGCGTCGTATTTTCAATGTTTCTTGTAATGTTTGCATATGTATTATTGGTGTACTGTCTTTTTCTTGGGTCATCTTCCCAAGTCTCATATTTTCTATATGTTTGTTGTAACTTGCTTTTTAGTACTATATTTTCTTTTTCTGTTTCTGATATGCTAAATACCAGAGATGTGAAAAACTTACATATTTCTATGTGTGCCTGTTTCACAGCCTTCTGGTCTTTTCTTGGGAGGCTTATGTTTCCATCTTCATCTTTATCTTTGTCCATCACTTCAGAGATTACATCTAGTGTTGAATAAAGTTTTTCAATCATTCTCTCCGAAAGAGTTTGATATTCTTTCGTGTTACTGCTCTTATCATTTTCAAAGTTCATTTCTTCTGTGTTTGTAATCCCCTCACACGGTCTTTTACACGTTTTATATTGTTCTGGCGTAGTTTCTGATCTTTGTCTTTTATTTCTTTCCTCCACATCTTTGTTAATTTGCTTCTCCTCTTTATCTGCTGCACTTGTTGGGGGTGTTCTTATTAAAATTGGATTTGTTTTAAACACCGAATTGTACCTGTCGTTTTCATTAGCGTATTTATCGATCTTCTTGGAACTCCCTGGTATTTGTTGTTGTTGGCCCGTTTGTTTACCTGTATCGCTTATCAGTTGGGTCACGTCGTCCTTGACACCTATGACTTTGTTTATTTGTTTATTTCTGATTTGGTTAGGTTTATTGATCCCAATGAAGAACTTTGTATTTTTTCCTTTTTTTTTTTTCACTTCTTGAAGGTTTTTTATTTTTACCTTGGGTTTTTCGGCATTCAAATCACCCGCCATGTCCAATTTCGATAATAATATCCTTCAATAACCCGCTAAAAACTTTAAAAGACGCGAATAAATTCACACACGTGTTTATCGTTTGCCGACTATAAAGTCACCTTTATCTTTTGATTTAATTTTTTTTTGTACTTTGTGTAGTCTTTTTTACACTATTGACAGTGGCGTGCACACAATGAAAGCACAAATGCATTGCCTACCCTGATGTTTAGACATTTTTTATATTTTCCCATTTAATTTTAATCCCGATAATATAAATTATAATTTTACTAATAAGTATAATCCAAATTTAAAAAGCTTATCTTAAGCGCCAATTAAAATATTACTTATATTATAGAAAACATCACAGTCTACCACTCATATTACGCTACCTATATTAAACGGAATAATATTCTCCGACGGCAATCCGCTAAAAAGCATTCCATAACAAACCGAAGGCATGCATTTATACCGTCAATACTGGATTTACTATGGAAGCGAAAAGCAGTGCTTGAAAAAAGACAGCCAAATGAAGCGTTACATAAAAAGAAAAGAGACAAAGCATGCGAAGATGGTCCGGGCCGACGCGACGCAACGATAAGTGCTGTGGCCAAAATGTGCTCTCTTTAATTAATATTTTGATAGACATTCTTTTTTACTAGGGATCATATTGTTATTGGTTTTTGCGCTTTAGTAATTGGTTTAAAAGCGATTACCGGTTACATCATTACAGGGTTTGGTTAAGAAAGCTTTATTATTTAATAATGTTTAAAATTACAGTACATGGGGCATCCCTAAATTTATTAATATTTCGATATCTGGGTATTAATAACGCCATGCATTTTTTTTGCAAGAAACTGAAACCCGATAATACAACACCGGCATTGGCCAGCCAAAAATAAGAATAATCTCAGGTTCCCTTTTCCATGTGCCCTATTCTTGTGTGAGATTGGGATTTGACGCCCTGCGCTTTTAGTTATAGTTTTGAAAGTTTAGTTAGTTTAGTACCTATACAAGGGGTTGTTGTTTTCTTTGTGGGTTAGTTTTGTTGGTTAGAAAGAAAACCTCGATATTTGAATAAAAAAAATCCATGACAATTATTAGTGGCTCTGCAGGTGTCGTCATAAAATTAAAATGTATCGTTGGCTATGCTTACTCTTTAGTGAAGAAGGAAATGTGTAGAGGAAACGTGGGTATATTGATTTAAATAATGTGTCAAATGCCTCAGAAAAACAAGGCCAGTCCACTAACCATTTACAGCGCGTTTTCTTTGCATAGTTTTGGCGAAACTCGAATTGAAAAGGCTTTATGCCTACATCTTTTGGAGCCTCAAAATGGACGTTTTTGGGCGTGGCACCTGAAAAAAAATTCTACCTACGGCGGCGCCTGCAGCGGGCTTGCTCCTTCTGTATCATTTTCTATTATGTTGCCTACCCTCTCCTAAATGGCACTGCACGCCACTGACTATTGACGATCCCATAACATAGGTAGTAAAGTTTTTTCTTTGTACTTATGTTGAGTGGAATTAATAAATAGTATTTATTTATTAGTTTATTATTTATTTATTTCCAATGTTCCGGTCTGACAAAATATAAATTGTATAGGAATGGTCAACGAATTAATACAAATTAATACTTATAAACTAAAACTTAAATCTAGACATTTATAGACACATATTCATCCAATCTGTAATAACATTTGAAAATCAAAATTGATTAGTATTAACAGATGCTTTAATCTCAGATGGCAATATATTAAACATTTTTAAACCTACAACATTTGGTGATTTATACATTATTTGCGTCCTATAGGGGGGGGGGGGGGGGGTAATATAATATTTATTTTATTTATTTATTTATCAACGGGCAATTGCCCAATAAAAGTGCAAAATGTAAAATATACTAAAAAATAATATATCGACCTAACCTAGTTTTAACAGATACATAGAAAAACATTTAGAAAACAAAACTAACAATAATAACAAGAACACTTAAATTATATAAAGCTTATTTGTTTTCACTATATACCTAACTGAAAGTAAAAATATCAGTGGTATGTATCACAGACAAGTAGCAAGTTGTTTTTTAAATACTTTTTGCAAAACAGTCTAAATGATTGCTGTAATTATTGGCGAGGCAAGCAGACCTGGAAAGGAAGGAGTTTAAGCCTTAGTTGGTGCGATGGGAAAGAACGTGAAAAAAATTGGATATTAATATTTATTTATTTATTTTATTCAAGTCTCATGTTAATACATACAATGTTTACATATGTCAAAAAATTTAGTCACAATTTCATATGAAACTACTTAAACTTAATACTTAAAAACTTAATAACTACCATGCTCAATAAAATATATAGTGCATTAGGACAGCAATAAAATACACAAAATATAAAGTTGACACCACCACCTATTTTAAATTAATATGCTGCGATCCTCCAAGAACTCATCAATGCTATAATAAGCCTTACTAACTAATAGGCTGTGTACTTCTAATTTAAATTTTTTTGAATCCAGATCCCTGACCTCCCTTGATAACTTGGTAAAAAACTTGACAGCAAGAAATTCTGGACCATTCTGGGACCTATGAAGTCTCCGGTATGGCAACGAGAGCTCCCCACTACCACGGGTGGTCGAGAGGAACCTTGAATACTAATGCTCTCGGTAAGTCAAAGTCAAAAAATGCTTTATTGTTCAAAAAAATTAAATTTTTGTTGACAAAGCTAAAAAATGTTGTTCTGAATAAAACCAACAATATAAAGCATTATAAGCCAAAATAAAGTGTCTATAATCAAGTCAATAATTTAATTTTTTTTTAAACATGCTAACAGAGTGATTTAAAATGAGTCAATAACATAAATATACAAAGAAATCAAAATAACAGAGAAGCAATACAAATAAAACTTAAATTACTAAATAAAAATAAACACCTATAATTGTTAATAATTGAAATCACAGTTAAAAACGTATAACTATCACAGCTGAGAAAGAATAACAATCATTAGGTTGTATTTAATTAAATCTATCATTCTAAAAATTGGCGGAAAAGTACTCCTCTAGGCTGTAGTATGCCTTTGAATACAAAAACGCCCTTACCTGTCTCTTAAATAGTGCAAATGATGATATTTTACAAAGTGAAATAGGAAGATGATTAAACATTTTCTTGCCATTATAATAAATTGAATTTTTTGTAAGAGCCAAAGCTGGAATAGGAAGATTAATAATAAATGAGGAACGCGTATTGTTCGTGTTAACAGAGTTAATTATTGAGGCGTATTTTCTATACATAAGCATACAGTTTCCAAAATAAAAAGGCAAGGCAATGTTATTATTTTTTCCCTTATGAAGTAGGATTTGCAAGATTCCCTATAACCCAGTCTACACAAGATTCTGATGGCACGTTTTTGCAGCATAAAAAGAGAGCTGTGCAAATAACCTGCACAATTTCTCCAAAAGCAGATACCATATCTTAAATGAGAGTCGATCAATGCAAAGTAGGCACTCTTAGTTATTGATTTGCCCAGCTCACCCTCCATGCTGCGCAAAGCAAAGCAGTTAGAAGACAACCTTGATGATAATACCTCCACATGTTTATCAAATCTTAGCCTAGCATCTATATACAAACCCAGACATTTATTTTCATTTACTGACATAATATTGTAACAAGCAAATTTTGGAGAGGCGACGTGCGACGTTCAAATGGGCGAGGACGTGACAACCCTTGAAAACGAATGGCGCAGCAGTAGAATCGAATGTGTGTTATATAATACGGAGTATATAGATAGAATTAGGCATAGAAATAAGACTCCTAGAAGGCTGATAGAGTGAGAAGTCCCTCACCGAGAAAGGGAGAAAACAATAGGGGTTGGGTGATAATACGCTTGCGCGGGCATGTAAATAAGGACCTTACATTTACTTGCTTACATGCAGTTTATATAACAACACGGCTGCCAAACTAGGAGAAATTTACCGTTTTATGTGTATTTTAATTAGATGACTACTGAAAAACGTAGGAAGTAAACCCCGAAACGGAATTTTTTAAAATCTGTTTCATATTATAAATTTACTCTAATATTTTCGAAGTATATGTTGCTAAGATTTTTGATTATGTTAATAATTTTTGTGTTACGTTAAAACCTAGTACTTTACATATCTTATACTTGGCAACGTTGCGAGATTGCAAGGACGTGGACCCGATCGGACGCCATCATGAATTCTTGTTTTCTTTGCTTTTCGACTTTCGTTGTTCAGTTTTGTAAAGAGTTCTTGTGTTTTTTATTATTGCCGTGTGTTTGATAGTACTATAATTCGTTTTCGGTATTATTTGTGAAAAATGCCTTCAACTTAATACTCAACATGCCCTTATACAGACAGGCACGCGCAGAAGCTACGAAACTCAGCGTTTCTGTCTTACACATGGATATTTTGTCTCTCTTCCTTCGTGAGTAGATCTGCTTATATACTCTTATGTATTAGCCTTCTAGGAGTCCTATTTCTATGGAATTAGGTGTTTACAGATCAGAAGTGGGATAACCAGTGTTGCCAGATCAGTTTTACAGTTAGGTAGTAGATTGATGTAAAAAAAATAGTAGATTGATTAAAAAAATAGTAGATTACAAATTCACTGTCTAGCTTTAAAAAAAACATACCTATTCATGGTAAAACTGAAGCAAAGCAGAACTAATACCACTAAGAGTAAACTAATAACACCTGTTATTCAGTCGAGTTTGAGGAAACACGTCGACACAGACACACAAGTGACAAGTCGTAAGTGAAATGCTAATGACATTTAAACGATTCAAAGAACGAGCCGGTGAATCCCTTATATGTATATATATATAACTAGTGGTGGTGCCATCTTTTAAGACTGCTTAAAAATAGCAACGTAATTCCACTTCACCAAAATAATTAAGATGTTATGTTAGAATTTTAAGATTTCTGTTTAATTTTTTAATTTTTTCTTGTAGTTTTAGGATATTTATTCAAGTATTCTGTTTTTCTCTAAATAATAGTAGAATTTACCTTTAAGAAAGTAGAATAGTAGCCAAAGGTCAAAAATAGTATATCTACTATAAAAATAGTAGGTCTGGTAACGCTGGGGATAACCTACGTATTGTGTTATTTGTTGTGGAGAACGGTCAAATACGCGATTTCGGCGAGTTAAATCGCAGTGGCATCTTCTTCTTTTTTTGTGTGAGTGGCGATATCACAAAAACTCATAACAAAAGGCGGGCGTTTGTTGCTATCCTTGACAGTGGAATGTGGATTGACATTTGGCGATTTTTCAGATATTCACGATAATAATAATAAACAAGTGTGTGCTAATTAATTAGTGATTATTGTAAAAATTGTGGCGTATTTTAACTGTGTTTATTGGCATTGGTGTTTAAAAGGCGTTTTTCAAGTGATTTCCTATGGAGGAAGGCAGAAGTGACGAGTTAGAGCTCAATTACGAGTTGGAATTAAGCGACGGTGACCACGGCGAAGGCGATTCGGCGATGGAAGACGAAACAGTCTCCATGGTACATAAGCTGTTGAAATGCGGTTTGGCAACTAGTATCCAGCAGATTGTGGCGGCCGAAATGGCAAGGGCGGCGAAGCAAAAGGCGGCCGAAATGGTAAAGGCGACGAAACAAAGGGCGGCCGTTGGTACTGGCGGTACCAAGGGCAACAAGAAGGGCGAAAAATCAGGTGAGCGCGTTCCTCAGGCGGTAGTAGAGCATGCTTGTAGCGATAGGGCTGACTCCGCTTGCAGTTCGGGCTGTATGGGGTCAAGGGCAAGGGCAGGCGGCGATATTATTGACCCTTTCGATCCTGACAGTCAGGACTGTAACGTAGTCAGGTGGTTGAGCAAAATTGATCAATTGGGCGACATTCATGAATGGTCGAACTATGAGAGAGCGTATTTTATGCAGGCGAAATTGCAAGGCGCAGCAAGGAGCTGGTTTAATCGGCTCGATGAATATGACCTCTCATGGGAAGACTGGAAGGCGGCTCTTAGGAAGGCGTTTCCTAGAGTGCATGACTTTGCTCAGCTGCTCAAGGAGATGATAGCGAGGGTTAAATTGGACGGCGAAACCATGACCCATTATTATCATGATAAAATGGCGTTGACCGAAAGGTGTGGGCTTTCAGGCACAAAGGCGCTTTCGTGTCTGATTGACGGTTTACCTCTCGATCTACAGGCGAATGTGAGGGCATTTGATTGCTCTTCCCCTGGCGACTTGTATACTGGCTTTCTTTCCTCTTTTGACAGATATCGGCGTCCATCAACCGATATTGTGGAATTGGGGGGCAAGGAAGTCCAGGGGCATGCGCAGGCGAAGGCGACGAAGACTTTGCGGTCTTCTGAGGCGATTCTCAAATTGAGAGAGGCGTTTGGCGAATTTTGGGTATCCAAGGCGTACTATTTCCAACTGCTGGCGCGGGCTGACGTTTACGAGCAAGGCGTTTGCTGACTTTTTGGCGAGGCGAGGTGTAAAACACCGAGGGCGAAAGGTTAGGTTGAAAGATGCATGCAAGTGAGTCTGACTGGCGAGGTGCAAAGGGTGAATGCTCTGTTGGCGAAAGGCGAGAGCTATGGCGATTTAAGGTCCAAACTTCTTATTGAGATAGCAAAAGGCGAGTGAGAACCTGACAAAGGCGTAATATAAAGGTGACTGATCATTCACCATTTAATGATAAAAGGCGTAAAGTTGCAACCACAGGCGAAACCTTTAGGGTAGGCGATTTGGTGTTATGGCGAATGCACAGATCGATAAGATCTGGTTGATTTACTGGCGATTTAAATTAATGAGGGCATTAATTGTTGCAGGATGGCCGAATGTAACAACCAAATTTTGGAGAGGCGACGTGCGACGTTCAAATGGGCGAGGACGTGACAACCCTTGAAAACGAATGGCGCAGCAGTAGAATCGAATGTGTGTTATATAATACGGAGTATATAGATAGAATTAGGTGTTTACAATATGGTCCTTACCCAAACATACATTGTTTAGTTGACATTTAAAATGTAAAATATTAGTTTTGGAGACATTAAAGGACAAACATTACAATCACACCATTCTTTAATATTAGCTAGATCTCGATTAATCATATCTCTAAGAGTATCAGGGCTTAAACTGTTGGAATGCAGTAAGTTATAAAACATAGTAGGACACATAGTAGGTACAGGTGACGAACCGCAGGGTAGTCATGTTTAAACAATTTTCAATTTCCGGGTAATTAATGTCTTCAACTGTGTGATGTTCCTTAAATGAAATGTACCTTAGGAACTTGTGCTGTACCCTCTCAATGGCTTGTACATGAACATTGTAGAGGAAGAGCAAACACGGGAGCAATAGTCAAGGTGTGGGCGCACCAGGGAGGAAAACAATGTTTTGATAGATCCACTATGAAGAAAATCTTTATTTATTTATTTACACTTTGTTTCAGAATTACATTGATTTACACAAAAATGCATAAAGCAAAAATAAAATGAAAATTACGTCACAAAAACAGTACCTAATATATTAAATTTAGTTTAAGATTTCAGGTGGCAAAGTACTTATTAAATGTATAAAATGAAATTTCATATAAATAAATAATTACATAAATGTTTTTTGCAAGCACGAAATGAATTTTAATTTTATATTTGATTTGATTTGATTTGATTTATTACTTTACATCAAATTACATTAATGTATATATACACAAAAACATAAAACGAAATAGCGTTACAAAGAAGGTCTTAAGTATAAGACCTTACATACTTCTACTCTTTCTGCTCTATGTATCTAAATATTCTTGTATACTATAAGGTTCCAACTCAATAAGCATCTTCTTTAATTTATTTTTAAAAGTTTTCTCAAGTGTTATGTTTTTAATATTGTTATTTAGTTTGTTAAAAAGTTTTATTCCCATGTAATATGGACTTTTTTCGAAAATAGTTAATCTATGCGCCGGATAACAAATATTGTTTGTTCTAGTGTTATAATCATGACTAATATTAGAACTAAACAGCTCTCTATTTTTAAAAGTAAATAAAATTGTTTCATAAATATATAGGCCATAAATGGTTAGTATCCTTTTTGCCTTGAAAGTTCCCCTACAAGTTTGCAAAGGCGACATTTTATATATAGTTCTTATTGTTCGCTTTTGGATAACAAAAATACTTTGTGCCTTTGAGTTAGATGCCCAAAAAATTATACCGCACTTAGCACTACCCTCAAAATTTGCAAAATACAGTGTTCTACATGCTGTCTCATTTAGGTACCTTGAAACAGTGCGAATACAAAAACAAACGCTATTCAGCCTATTTTCCAAGTATTGAATATGTAAAGACCAGTGTAAATATTCATCTATATGTACACCTAAAAATTTGGTATTGTTTTTTAAAGTTAACTTGTTTCCATTTACCAAAATATCCTCAGGTTTTTGGTTCTAAACAGAATAGCATTTGTCTTCCCCGAATTCAAGCATAATTTATTTTTTTTAAACCAAATTTCGATATCTGGGAATGAAGCTGAAGCATTCTCGACTAGTCTAGATATATTTGGTCCACTGACTAGTAAATTTGTGTCATCAGCATACTCTGTTAAATTATAATTAGGTTTTGAACATTCTGTGTTAATGTCATTCATATATATTATAAATAGAACCGGCCCAAGTATGCTCCCTTGTGGAACACCCATTGTATTCTGCACTATTACCGATTTATATGTAATGCCGCCCTTTGATATAACCACTCTTTGAGTTCTGTTACTCAAATATGAAACAAGCCACTCATGAGCATGTCCCCTTATGCCAGACATTTCCAATTTTTCAAAAAAATACTTCGGTCAAGACTATCAAAAGCCTTAGACAGGTCTAAAAAGATTCCCAGTGCCAAATTTCCTCCAGGTCTCTCAGAATTGCTCGAGTAAAGTGGAATACTGCCGTTTGAGTTGACTTTCCTTCGATATAACCATGTTGATTTTCCGATAGAATATCACACTCCCTTAAAAAACTCATGATTCTTTTACACATCACCATTTCAAAAATTTTGAAAAACCAGGCAGCAGGCTTATTGGTCTGTAATTATCCATCAGATTGCTGTCTCCTTTATTTTTATAGCACGGTTTTATTGCTGACAATTTTAAGGAATCTGGGAAAATGCCTTTACATTACATGATGGCAGGGACCACCTGTCGAATGAGACTTGTAGGAATTTCATCATCCCCACTGCTATGTTTGATTTTTATTTTCTTTAATATGTCTAAAATTTCTGAATCATCAACTGGGGTAAGAAAAAGTGATCGTTTATTTTTGTTAATAGCATGTGTCCATTAGACATGCGGTATGTCCTTTATTATGTTTGGTATTGATTTTAACAAAAATTCATTGTATTTGTTTTGAAATCGCCTTGTTAGTATTTTTTCAAATAGTTTAGAGAATGAAGGTAAACTAGTCACTGGACGGTAATTTGTAACCATCTGGACATCCCCCTTTTTATGAAAGGGTATAACCTCCCCACATTTAAGTTTATCTAGAAAAGTGTTTTTTTTTTCTAAAAATATATTAAAAAGATAACACAACGGGTATTTTATATAATCCCAAATATAATCAAGACCGTATAGTGGCAAATATTCATTACCGCTGCACGCTTTTTTATTTTTTAATAGTTTCATGGCCTCCCGTATATCGTGCAATTCAATGGGTGCCATATAAAAAGATGTTATATTTTCTTTTATTTTTATTTGGCTGCTGGAATATGTATTTAGTTTCTCATTTATACCCGAAGAAAAATATTCACAAAAGGCATTAGCCACATCAAAGGGATTAACCAAAGTTATGTTATAATTTTGTATAGCAGAGGGAGTTGTTTGTGTTGTTTTTATTAAGGTTCATATGAACTGTTTGCCAAATAGCTTTTGTTGGATTATCAGAGTTAAGAATTTTATTTTGATAACATGTTTTTTTGCTTAAATCAACCTTTTGTTTAAACTTTTTTTTTGGTTTCTTTGTAAAGTTCCTGTAATTCTACTGAATTAGAGTTTTTACTTAGCCAAAAGAGGTTCTTTAATTCGTCACTTTCGCTTAGAATGTATTGGTTAATCCATTTATTGTAGATTTGAGATGTATTAAGTAGTTAGTTATGCACCATTTCTAGCACACCCGCACACTTTTTAAAATCGTATAACATTTAATAACATTGAGCTAAAATTCATACCAAATTCATATAAAATTCCCTCAAAATCAACGAAAATAACCCAAAACACTAAAGCGGTGGTTAGTAACCTTCGTCTAGATTTAGAGTAGTTTATGCAGTTCTGGTTGAGATAAAACCACGAAAATTTGAGGAATCATTACATTTGAGTCAAAAAATTTTTTCTTAAAAAAACATTTCTTAATAAATTTTTCTATATAAATAAAGAATGGATCTGCTAACTAAACTAAACGACTGTAGTAAAATTTTACCAACTAAAAAAATAGATGAACTAGAAATTGAAAAAGAATATAAAGCCTCAAATTTTAAAATTGTAAATACAAAGTTTGGTAATAAGATTGTTGTTTGTTTAGATGATTCTTTTAATATATTTTTACCAGATCGTTTTAAAGATGTTATTAAACGAAATGACTTAGAAAAATTAAATTCATCCAATTATTTATTTATATAAAGGAAAAATTAAATTCTTTTCCGAGTTTTCATAATCTTTTTTAATTTATTTCAGTTGATTTATAAAATTATGCCCCCAAGCTTTAGCTTGGGAACAAATTGATAATATTCATAATATCGAGTTTAAATAAATTTATAAATTCTTTTCCCAGTTTTCATAATCTTTTTTATTTTGTTTCAAATGATTTATAAAATTACCTCTTTCAACATTTATTTTATAGTGCCCCCAAGCTAATGTATGAATTCCATCTTCTAAAATATATCTTTTATCATCATATGCACTTAAAGCTTTTTTATTAATTTCTATAGTATATATATTATGTTTATTGCTTCTAATTAAGTTTTGTTTTTTATAGATTGGTATTTTATCTTTTAAATCAATTTGTAAAATCATCAAATATTTCTTTTTTAACAACGCATTTTTTAATATCTTTAGCTTTATTATTTTATCATCATCAGGTTTTATTGCATATAATTTTGATCATAATCCAACAAATTCTTTAATAATCTTTCCATTTATTTCATCTTTAAATTTACTTTTTTATTTACTCTCGGTAGGTTATAAATATTATTTTCTAGATAATCAGATGTATCAAGTTCATTTATGAAATTTTTCATATCTTTATAAAAGTCTTCATTTTTAACTGAACAGATTAATGAATCTGTATCTTCATATAAAAGTTTAACTTTATCATTATATTTCTCTTTTAAAACATCATAATAAAATCCATTTAAGCATATTTTTGAAGTATCTAATATGCTCATTCCAATATATATTGTTTTATTAAAATATGTTTTTATTTTTTCCATATGTACTGCAACTAAATGATCAGAAAATACTTTTCTATCTTTAAAATTTGGTTTTGCAACTAGTTTTTCAAATTGTTTACCATTTGTACATAATTTTATATCAACTCTATTTCTTAAATTCTCCATTGTTTTACCAAAGACTGCATTATTCATTAATTTGAAAAATTCTTTCTCAAAATCATTTTTAGCATTCATTCTTAAATTTGTATTTAACTCAATGTATGGTTTTAACCAATCAGATTGCTTGAATGAAATACCTCTATGTACGTTTTCTAATTCTAATCCTAATTTTAGATATTTCTTTAATGTCATGTAATGAATAACATATTTCTTTTTATCATATAGTGTAGTCATCAATTTTGGTAATTTATTTTGATCTATATTTTCTGGAGCTAATGGAAAATCTGAATGATAATCATGTAATTTTTTTGGATATTTTAAATCAACTTCTAAAATATATCCAATATCAGAATCATCACATGTATTCAATATTTTTCTTTTCCAATCTATATTTTCAATGTTTTCCCATTTAAAACCTTTGTATGGTAAATATTTACACATGCTACATCCATATTCATTATTTGCGTCCAAATAACATATATATTCCGATTCTTTATCTTTGTCATATGATTTCATATATTTATTATTAGCATTTGCATATCTATTGCAACATTGTGAAATTCCACCCTTAATTCCCCTTTCAACCATTAATAACATATCATAATCTGTTAATAATTCTAGTTTTTGTTTAGTTTTTCTCAACGTAACATATCCTGGTAAACTAAAATACCAGGCTGGGTCTAACTTATATGTTTTTAAAGAAATATCTCTAAAGTTTTCTACAATATCTGCTAATAATAAAACATCTATTTTGTTATATAACTGAGTATATTCTCTTAAATCTTTAATATTAAATCTTTTCCATACATTTTGAGCATGTTTATAATCTTTACCTGAAATATCCTCATTACTATAAAATTTCTTTTTGATGGTAATTTCTTTAAATTGATCTTTAGTTAAATTATTCGCTAATTTTTCTATACTACTTGATTAAAATTTATATTCTAACGTCAAACTAATTGATAATTTTGTGGCTCATTTGTTTACACATATTGAAATTAAAAAGCATAATAAACTTTTGGATGAAATAAAATATCCTGGTCAAGCAACTACTGTAAAAGGTACTGTTAGTTTTGCTTTTGATAATTACGGACCCACAAATAGTTCAGGATTTCAATCTAGATTCACAGGAGGTGGTCATTTTCAAGCTGTAGGAAATTTATCTAATTTTGAACTGGGATTTTTTTAAAGATATTAAAGTTCCAGTTTATAAGGGTGGTTTTAAAATTTATTTTTCAAGAAATTATGACCACGATGCTCTATTCAGGTGGGCAAAGAGAAAAGAAGATGGTACTCAAGATGAATCAACCAGGCCTGGAAATGGTAAAATAGAAATTGAAAATTTTATAATTAGAATCCCAATAATTGAATATGATGATATCAGTAAAGTTCAACTAATTAATGAGCTAAAAACTCTATCTCAACAAAACCAATATAATTTTATTTCTAAATCTTGGCAATGTATCCAACAAAAAATATATCAGGCAAAACTTTAAACTTGGATATTACAAATAATTATCGAAATATTAGAAATCCTTTATTCGGAATGGTGGCTTTTCAAACAAATAGATTGGATAATCAAGATAAAGAAACAAGTGTATTTGATCATAGTAATGTTAGAAATGTATGGTTTGAAATTAATGGAAAAAAATACCCAGAAGAATTGGAAAATTTGGATTGGGATAATGATATGTATATGAATTATAAAAGAGTTTTTTACAAAACACACTTGGAGTTACCTTTAATATATTTGAATCCAGAACAGTTTAAAAATGCAAGACCTATTTATGCAATCGATCTATCCAGGCAACCAGAAAATATCTCGGATACATGTTGATTTTGATAAAAATATTGACCCACCTAGTGGAAATTATGAAGGTACAATTGCTTATATTTGTATGGTTTCAGTTTCTGATTTTTCGTATGATATTGTAAATAACACAATAAAGAAAATTATTAAAAAATCTTATTTGCTCGGACTATTACTGATTTTATTCTTAAATTGCTTTAAACATACAAGTAAATCCATCTATAAAAACTTAATAAAACGTGTCATTTATCGTTCATGTTTCCTGTTACTCGAGTACAGGATGTTATAATAATAAACAAATGAGGGCACTACAAACAATTTATCTTACCGATATATTCCGACATTATTTAGATTCAAATACAAGTTTTAAATTTATTTTAATTGGTAATAGATTGGGAGACTACTTTAGAGAAGTATGATTTTGTTCGAGTGGCCATAGAACTTATTTGTACCTCTATCGTTGATCCTGATTTTACGACGTCATATTGCCAAAACATTTCGCAGTTTCTGCTTACTTTTCAACACTTGTAACGAGAGCGAATTAATATTACTAGTAATTGAATGACCAGCATTTATGCGGAAGTCTCAGTAACATACACAGTAATGTGATGCTGGGTTACCAGAAATATCTTCTCTATAAACGAGAACAGCAGATGTTAAGTGGTAAACGTTACAAGAAAAGTAGACTACGAAAGACATACGGAATGTTTTTGACATTTTTTTATGAAATGTTGGTCATGAATTTTAGCTCAATTTTTTCCGGAGACTCAAATGTGGTGATTCCTCAAATTTTCGTGGTTTTATCTCAACCAGACTTGCATAAACTACTCTAAATCTAGACGAAGGTCACTAACCACAGCTTTAGTGTTTTGGGTTATTTTCGTTGATTTTGAGGGAATTTTATATGAATTTGGTATGAATTTTAGCTCAATGTTATTAAAAGTTATACGATTTTAAAAAGTGTGCGGGTGTGCTAGGAATGGTGCATAACTAACTACTGTATTAATAACTACCATTGAGATGGGACAAGTTAGGTCTAGTAGATATATTATATTGTTATGAAATAAGTTCCATGCACTATTAACGTCTTCAGTAGTATAAGGTTCGGAAGTCATTCAAGGAAAGAAAATGCTTTAAATTAAATAAATTGCCTTCCTTAAAGAAATGCTTATAGATAACGGTTTTAATGGGCTTTGGTAACGTTAACCACTTTAACTTTCTTCTAAAATATTTTTCTACAGTAATGATCTTAATATTAATATGCCTTGGAGCAAATTGGAATAATGTTATTTTATCAAATGATCCAATTAAAGATTTTCATAGGATTCTAGTGCAGCTATTTAATAAAGCTTTCCCAATCAGAAAAATCAAGAGAAAGAATAAAAAACCGTGGTTTACCAAAGGCTTTAAAGAATCATCAAAAAATTTACCATCACTTCATTATATAATCACGGATCACCGTTGTATAACATATGTAGAATTTATAACGATATACAGCAGGACAATGTGGATCTATTCCGTATGAATTATAATAAGTTTAAAGCAGTGGTTAGGGAGATACTCTAAATACTTCATTAATATTTGTTCCTGTTTAATGTGTTTGATTGCTGTTGTACTTTATAATAGGATTTATTTACGCATAGTAAATCTGTTAAGTATAGACATTATAAAAATAAATAAGAAAATTTACAAATAGTATGGCATTTATATAGGTCATTATATAGAAAGCTCATAAGGGAGGCCAAAATTTTATATTACCGAAATCGTTTTATAAATTCGACAAACAGACAAAAAAAGAGTTGGTCTATTGTAAATGACATATGTGCAAATAATAATCCATCTTCTAAAATCATTGAAACCGATTTAGCGCCAGACTTAATCAATACATTTTACTGCTCTATAGCACAAGATCTTACAAAGGATATTATTCAAAATTCCAATCTTGTTGAAAACTTGAAAAGCAACGCAAAGGTTGATAATTCTGTTTTCTTTGTGCCGACAGATCTGACTGAATTAAAAGAGGTAATGTCGGGTGTTAAAAATAAGAAGAGTTCTGGGGATGATGGTTTAGCATTGAAAATATTTCAGTCGCTGCCAGACACGGTTCTTCAGATCTTAGCATTTGCAATAAATTACACTTGGGAATCAGGATCAGGAGTTTTCCCTGATTGCCTTAAGCTGGCAAATGCCATACCTCTTCATAAAGGTGGTGACTTAGAGGATCCATCTAATTTTAGGCCAATTTCACTATTATCCAGTCTCTCTAAAATTATTGAGAAATTGCTTATAAAAACGAATGTCCTCCTTCTTGGATAGGCACAGGGTGTTATGCTGTCAACAATTTGGGTTTCAACCAAACTGAAGCACAAATGATGCTATTTTTGGATTTTTGGAGGGCCTATATTTGGGTATTAATAATGGGGAGGCTGCTGCAGTGGCTTTCTGTGATCTTTCGAAAGCATTTGATTGTGTAAATCATGGAATTCTGCAGCAGAAGCTTTCTCATTATGGGTTTAGGGGAGTAGCCTTGGCATGGCTGAAGTCTTATCTATCAAATCGGAAACAAAAAGTTAGCACTAATTCCACGGAATCTGATGTCTTAGTGAATTCCTGGGGTGTCCCTCAGGGCTCTGTCCTGGGGCCCTTACTGTTTTTGATTTTCATAAACGACTTGGCCTCCTTGGACATCACAGGTCATTTTACGTTGTTGTCTACAGCTTTTTTGACTTTGACTAACTTGTTATAACATTTGATGCCCATATAGTATGGACCTTTTTCAAATAATGTTAGCCTGTGCCTCGGATAAGAAATGTCACTTGTGCGAGTAGGCTAATTGTGATTGACATTTGATACAAATTGTGACTTATTTCTGAAAACAAACAACACCATCTCATATATGTACAAAACATAAATTGTAAGCAGTCCTTTGGACTTAAAGACTGCTCGGCAGGATTGTAACGGCGACATTTTATAAATTATCCTTAATATTCGCTTTTGAATAACAAATATGCTTTGAGCTTTGGAGTTTATATACACCCCACAAAATAATACCATATCTCAATTCGCAAAGTATAGTGTCCTCTTAGCTGTGTCATCTAGATATTTAGAGACTACACGAATACAATAGCAAACTTTATTTTTATTTATTTTTTTATTTTTTTTTATTCATTTCATTTCAATTATATGTTACAAACATAAACGGAAATTACGTCAACATACTATACTATGCTATATACTAATAACCTTGTAGTATAACGTACCCGGGTCGATTCAACATAGTTGAATCAGATAAGTAAAATTGTGTTTTGCCTTTATTTTACCACTGATCGTCAAATTAGATTAAAAAGAAAACCAAGCCCTATGTTGTGTTATTATTATATATTGCACAATTTTACTCACTCATTATGCGCTTCAACGGAACACATTTAGGGAAACTTGAGGGAAAGGTGCGTCATGTAAATGAAACCACAGATTCCTAATACGCCTAATTCATTAAAGAAAAACGTGCCGGACTCAGCCTGGAATTCACGAGGGGAAAGAGTACGGCAGAGAAACCCTCGATCTAAATTCCTAAACCGAATTATGCTGTATAATCTATTAGTATTTTAATTAATTATATTACTGTCTCCCGTACCACAATTTGTAGTTCCACACTTGTAACAATACATTTAAAACTGAAGAGGTTTTTGTTAGTTAACCAGACGCCGCTGGTATGTACTGAGGTCCTGGATTACGGAGGCTACCCAGCTATTTAGTTGTAAATATGGGACAATACCATAGTATAGTTTTATACTTATCTCTAGAATGATCATTATATTTATAACTAGGATATTCTCCCGTCAGGGTAGGAAATGGTTAGTATAGATTCATCAAGGCCCTTGTGTACTCTCTCACTCATTCAAATATTAAAACTCTAGCACGAAAAGGCAGCAAATAATACATTTTATGATTTCACTTAAAGCAGTGTTGTTCACAGCATAACACGATTTCATTAAATATATACACCATCAAATATGAATTATCAATGAGAATAAAAGAAATAATAATTGTGCGAATTATGTCAATAACAATATCAAAATATATCCATATGTTATGCAATCAAATATTAATTATCCATGCAAATAGAAGAAATATTTATGCAAATTATGTTAATGACAATATCAAAATACATACACATGTTATGCCATCAAATATTAATTATCAAAGAAAACAGAAGAAATATTTAAGCAAATTATGTTAATAACAATATCAA
>JAEQML010057849.1:0-31372 GCA_016904865.1 Pissodes strobi
GGGAGCTCCCGTTTCAAAACAGCTGCACCATGTCAGGAAAACTGCAAAACTGTATCCCTCTGCTAATAAGCGGCGAACGCTCAACGAAAACTGGGCATACTTACACGATTAAATAAATATATTTCAACATCACAGTATTTTGTTATATTATCTACAACAATTATTCCATGTTGATTTGTAAAAGAAAATAAATACCACAAAAATAAAATATTTAGCATAGTTTCATAAATAATTTTAATTATTAGATCATTCACACTGCGGCTTTATGTAATGGTTTCAAATCGAAATATCATAAGGACCACAAACTGCGCAAAAAATAAGTTTCTTGGCACATGCATCAGGGGTAAGCAACCTTCCTCGTAGCTTATTTTTAACGTGCAACCAGTTTCTGTGGCCTCAGGCAAGGCTATCAGATATCAGATTAACTGCAAGAAGGAACGGCCTTCGAGAACATTTTTCGGCCGGCGCGGCGCCCTATTCCAGCATTCATAAATATATTTTTCTACAACCTGTTAATGTTTTAAAATGGTTTTGTTTAATTGGAAGGCTCTATGTATAATTGGTCGGAATTACTTTAGTCTTTTCAAATACAATAGTCTATGTATTTTAACAAAAATCCTAAAATTTAATAAAATATGAAAAATAAACTTTAAATTTGCAATAATTGGACTGCGATAAAATAAAACACAAATGAGCAGAATATTATCTAAGGCATGGTTGCCAGTATTAACAGTAAAGCCGCTTGTTAAAACCTCGGTGTTTCTTAAGCTGTTTTGTATTTTATTTTCAGTTTAAACCCATGAAGACAAAAATTGGAATCTACCAAAATTATTAAAAATACGATATTATTATGTTGGTTTTCTATGTCCAGTTTCGAAGTTGTGATTGAATTTTTCTGATTTTTTAAGCTAAAAATTCTGTGCAATAGAACAAATAATGAAATTCAACTTCTTTGATTCACATTATTATATCAACTGTCACAAATTTAATAGAGGAGGTAATAAAATAAAGGTATCAAAAATATCTGGAAGCTTAAGGGACATAATCTCGATGGACAGTGAAGTAAAAATTTAGAAAACATGTGTGCACAGACATCAAAAACCGAAAATCTGATGAGAAGAACGAAAATGAAAACACTGAGAACAATAATAGGAGTTGGATCGGGATCAGGTCAGAAGCAATACCATAAGAGAGAAGCTAAACACAAAAGATGTAGCCAGATGGGTGGGATCAACATGAGACAGCATTGCGGAGATTATGTAAACAGGATGAGTCCAGGCAAAATAGCAAAATTAGGCGCAAAGACCAAAAGCCACAAAACCGAAAGACTCCAGTCCGACCACCCAAAGTATGAGTGTAGGGTATTAATTTCAATATAAGATAGCTTGCTAGCGGAAATAACAGAATCTGGTTCCAAAATAAGAAAAAAATGTATATAAAAAGTTAGTTACGTCCAAATCATAGCCACCATGTAACCGGTAAACTGATTTGTATATCACACAGGATTTAAATAATTTATTTTATCGGGTTTGGATTATTTATCTACCAGATTTTTAAGTTAAATGTTACTGGAAAAATTATTAATAGATATTTTAATATTTAAAGCATCTATAACCACTAAGTTTAGATATTATTATTTCAAAGGTATTTGAGTGATATAGCTTTCATTGTTTTCCTTTGTACACTTGGCGATCAGCTGATTTCAGCAGCTATTGATGCGATCATTACGACCCTGGTCAATACTCGATAGTGGGCCGGCTAATAGATCGAATTAGAGCTACGGTGCATATAATTCGTCGGTTGAAGCACGACTGCGCAACCTGACAAAAGAGTAGTTTTTAATTTTGGTTCGTATTCGTTTTCAAGCAGCTCCATTACTGAAACATCAGATTGTTGGATTGTTGCTGGAACGATGATCAGAGTTTTTGTGCAGTTGTTGAACACCTGGGTGCACCATTAAATTTTTCTCAAATTGGCAAAATTAATTAGAAGTTGTTGGATAGTCATTTAGTCGAAAAATCAGAGGTTAGAGAAAAAAATAAAGAAAACCATATATTCAACAACAATAGGCATTTACATCGTACAATTATTGTTTAATTTTTTATGAATTTTCGACCTCAAACATCTTAAGTGATAAGTAACAGTAAAATTCAATATTATCTTCAATAAATTTGCATTAATGCAGATGGATAAGCTAAGTTCTTTGAGATACCTAGCTTAGAGCGTTGGTTTTTTTTTAAATATTTTTATAATAAATTGTATATTGGAATTTTAGGACAAGTTTTTATGGTGGCTTTTAAAATATCACGATGTTTGTTGTGAATTCTTCACGCACGTGATGAGAATTGTTAATTATTTTAATTATTGCATTATTGAACAACATGTGCAAACATATATTTTTGAAAAACAGTAGATAAGCTAAATCAATATACAAAAAAGCACATGTTTCTGTCATAATTCAAAAAATAATTTTTAGAAAAAATGTTATAGCCTGAATGCTATTCAAAAACTTTCATCATTTTGATATGTTAACAGATAACAGAGATACGAGGAAAGATCCAAAATTAAAATTTTTAAAAGATATCGAAATTCCCATTACACCATCTTTATTTCTATAAAAAAATTAGCATACAATTGTGAAAACTGCAAGTTTCCATCATTCATGATTACGGAGAAAACCCGTAAATACATACAAAAATTGATATAATTCTTTAAGAAGGTATAAATAATGATATTTCAAAAATGGCACATAAGCGTGTTCTGTACTTTGTATTCAACATGCAGAGGTCGAAATGGTTAATCAATATATTTAACTAGAAACGCTTACTGCTTGGTATCATAACTTGATTGAAAAACATGTTACTGAAAGTAATCGTAATCGTAGCTATTATATTCGGAGTTGACGTATTTCGTACAAAAATTCACACATAAGTACTTATGAAAGTTTCATGTGAAGTACCACTATTCATTCCCGAGATTATTGCTAATATACCATGTAACGATTGCGCTCATACGATGTTTATTACAGAACTCGAAATAGTTTCAGACATGTAACCCAAGATTGTATAACAATCAGTTTTTTTTCGATTTGGACCAGGGCACTGGTCAAGAAAATTAGTTTTAACCGGTCAAAATAGGTAAAACCAGTGGCCCAAATTTCACTATTCACTAATCACTTTTTGCCGAAGAAATGACTGAAGGCCATGCAGTTCTGAGTTGGGAAGGAATAAGCAAATGTAAAGCAGTTGACACAAAATGTATAGAATCTCCATTTTTATTCTCAATCTTGTACTACATCTACAGATATATAAATGAGTTATCAGGTTTTCGTTCTGCGCGATATGATGTGATTATTGTGTTCTTCATGAAACTATTGGTAACATGCATTACATTGTTCATTCGTGTGTTGTTATGACGTAAATATTTAATTCATAATAAATCATAGTGTACTGTACATACGTGTTTTCCTTGTTTCCTACTAATCAAAAAATAAATTTAAATATTTTTGAAGTTACATAATATACTAAGTATATTCACGCCAAAGTGTTATTTTTCTAATTGAAAATGTTTAAATTTTAAGATTTTCCGAACACTCAATACAAGGTATATAATTTTTAAGTATTTTAAAATAGCAGAGACAGAATTATTTTAAATCGTACTGTTAAAAAAGTTGTCAAATTTGGGGATGCGGTGAGGACTAAAAAGCAGAGCTACCGCGCGGCGTGATATCACTGCCATAAAGCCGTGTTGAACAATATTAGTGTTGATTAAATAGTGTAAGTGCCCAGCGACATAAAGTTGCATTTATGAATACTGTCTTGGAAATTTTTGTGTGGCTTAATTGCGGCTAGTCTACCACCTTTTCTTTTTATGAAAACTTTCGTAGTGGGGGCGTTTGCTTTCCAGTTCTTCCGAAAGCCGACCATTTCGCGTAGTGCAAAAAATTTATGGATACTGTTTTTGTTTTTAATGTAATCACGAGGCAAGTTTATGAAACGCTCGAAAAAAGTGTCCGACAAAGATTTTGGGGCGTTAAGGGTGTCCGACAATTCAAACATATCCAATTCATGAGTTAAAAAAATTTATGAATATCGAGCTGATTTTTTCAGGATTACTTAATAAAAATATGTAGAAAATAAATATCCGATTGTCCGACAAATTACATTTTCCGATTTCCAGTCCGACAGGGGAAAATCATCGGTTTCACGAAGCCAAAAAATTTACGAATAACAATTTCTTCTATCGATGTTTTGCTTTGAAATGAACTAAAGAACATAATGAATAAGTTGTCCGACAGTAAAACATTACCTTATGATTAAAAAAGAAGCAAAATGTTTTTTTGAATTTAGTCGTCGTACTAATGCTTGGAGTGTGTATGTTATATACACCCATTTTCAAATAACCGGCTAATTGTGTAAACATTGAATAAAAGGGAATATGTTAATATAATAAGCACAGCTTATTCAATAACCAGCTACTCGTCTCTATCGAAATCGGAAAGTTGGAGTGTCGGCCACTACGCATCCTGGCGGTTCAGTTTCACGGTCTCGTTATTTTTCAGGCAATGTAATGACACGAAGCGAGCTGAATTTAAAATGAATATTCGCTCAAAATCCACGACAAATTGTTCCGAAGCTACGGCTATTGCCCTAGAAAGACCCGAAATTTCGGATTTTTATACAATTTTACCATTTAAAATCGTTTTCAAACGGATTTTAGGCGATAAAACATCGTATTTGAAATTAAACGAACTGCCAAAAGTATTATTCAGATGCCCAGACGTTTAGAAAAATATTAACTCATGGCCCTCTTCTAAAATGTTCACTTGACTTTCCCAAATCAAGGGATGCCGCCGCAAGATGAGTAGCTGGTTATTGAATAAGTTGTGCAATAAGTGGCAACGAAACAATCGAACATTTCTAGAAAAAATCGCGATACCTGCGGCCCGCTGCGCTGCCATGAATGCGCTGATCGTATGTACCTTTTCGTACAAGTCGCGATAGGCATGCTCAAGTATGGTGACGACGCTCTCCATCATTAAAGCAACATCATTTTATGTGCCATGTTTTCTCTAATCCCTGCAGTAGTTTGAAAGTTTTAAAAAATGAATTGTTTTTTGTGTAATTCACTAAAAGATACACCTAATTTTAAGCAAAAAACAGAAGAGGTGAAAACATTTACGCCAGAAATATTTTGCTCTTCTAAATTATTTTTAAAATCGAGACTGTTTCACAATACACTGATGTGATATTACCGCATTCTTCCGATGAAGAACTAATTGGGTATCATTCATCATGCTACAAAGAATTCAGTGTAAAAAAAAGTATTTGGTGGCTGAAAGGTAAGTTCAATAAATTGAGAATGATAACATTTTCCGTATATACCTATAAAGCCGTTAGTTTTTTATTTTATTTTTTCTATTTTGCGTTCAAAATGATTCCATTTCTATACACATCGTATCTTCCTGGCCTGAATCCTCGTCGGTTTCACAGTCGTCGTCGGGCGGTAACATGACAATGACAATGTCAGCTGAAGGCTGCGGAAAATCGCCTTTCTCGAGCATTGCTAATGCTTTATGCATTGAAAAACCTCTAAAAATGAAAAATAGAGGTAATTTTAGATTTTACTTTACTCATTACTTACAAAATAATATAAGTAATCAAATTTTTATTTCGTAAAGTAGCTCTTATTCCTAACGGCCTTTATATAGGACGGCAATAAATGGCGGCTCGCTGCCAACGACTAGCATGCCTTACTGAAGCTATCAGTAAATATATTGTTATTTTGGTATATATATACATGAAAATAAAGCTAACACTAATAAGTTATTGGTTCCAAACCATCCGGAGTCTGCGCATAGCGATATTAGCGACGCTTATATCGTTATGCGCAAACTCCGGATGGTTTGAAACCGTTTGAAATCGCTGCTAGAACAAACCTATTCTTACCTAGCAAACTTGATGTGATATTCGACCATTTTTATTCACTTTTATAATTATATTGAACAAAAACATGCAGCGCTGCGCAAGCAATACGGTGCGAAACTGTCAAATAAGGTTGTCCCGAGACTCACTTATAGATGACGAGCCAAATTTCTCACCATTGGCGTGCGCAGATATTTTTAAAGATGCCGTTCTATTAGTAGGACGTCAGGGTTATCTGATGGGTTAACATGTGCTCACTGGTTCCGTTTATTTAATAAATGTATTAAATGTTCTTGGTGTATTAATTGCTAAGATAAGGAAGAAAAAAAGGGGGAAACAAGAGTTCCCAAGAAGGAAAATACAAAAGAATTATTGCGGCTCCAAAATCTAAAAGAATTTGGGAGCTACTAAATACACAACGTAATGGATGGGTCGAAATAGGTTTGTAAAAAATTGTACGATCACGTGTCTGACTGCCGACTTTCAGAAGGTAATACATATACTGGGCGTCGGTAAGTTTCAATCAAGGTTTCAATACATATTATTAACTATTTACGCATTTCACAATCCATTTACAGTAGCTTATAAAACTTTATCACAATTAATGAATACTTGAAAAATAATGCTGTTTAAAATTGATGTTTTTTTGTCGGACTGCAGATTGGTCCCGACATATCTGTCGGACAGTTATACCACATGTCGAGTACTTGTTTTATATACATGATTCTTTTTTGTCCGACAGTTATTCGTAAATTTTTTGGCTTCGTGAAACCGATTATTTTCCCGTGTCGGACTGGAAAATCGGAAAATGTAATTTGTCGGACAATTGGATATTTATTTTCTACATATTTTTATTAAGTAGTCCTGAAAAAATCAGCTCGTTGTTCATAAATTTTTTTAACTCATGAATTGGATGTGTTTGAATTGTCGGACACCCTTAACGCCCCAAAATTTTTGTCGGACACTTTTTTTTTCGCGCGTTTCATAAACTTACCTCGCGATTACATTATAAATAAAAACAGTATCCATAAATTTTTTGCACTACGCGAAATGGTCGGCTTTCGGAAGAACTGGAAAGCAAACGCCCCCACTACGAAAGTTTTCATAAAGGGAAAAGGTGGTAGACTAGCCACAATTAAGCCACACAAAAATTTCCAAGACAGTATTCATAAATGCAACTTTATGTCGCTGGGCACTTACACTAAAATTGCTAGTGATGATGCCGGCACAGCTCGAGATAAATATCAGGTTCTACTTTTTCTGGAAACTGATTTAATTTTCAATAAAAATTATATTTCCATGAAATATGTTTAAATAATTTTTAAAATATATAATAATAATAGATTTTATGGGAGTAAATCTCGGTGCATCGTAAATTCCGCACTGGCCTGAAATGTTCTAGATGGCCCGACAACTGTCCGATCTTTCCACAACACGAAATGTTAAATGTGAAACAAGAAGTTTTTGCTACCCGTCTTAGTTTTATATTATACAAAAAGACTTCCACACCTAATGATCATGGAATTAAATGATTATCTTCGCAGATCATAATTATTGCCAATTGAAGAGACGGCTTTAAACGATAAGTTTTATATTTGAGTTTGCCAAATTGTCCAAACCAGTGATATCACTGCCATAAATGAATGAATTAAATGAATTATGAATAAAACAATGTAATATCTCTTTGCCCTTAGCGTTTTAGGGAAATTAAGCGAATTTACCCTATATTATCTATAGATAAACTCGCTACCACGATTTAACATAGTTCCCTAACTTCCAATGATTCTCACGTTCAGGTCGCAGTAACATGGTAACCTTGGCTTACAGAAACTTCCGGAAACAAGTACCTGTGGTAAAGTATTACAATCGTATTGTAAGGTATTCCAATCTTATTAATAAAACAAAAAATTACCACAAAAACTGGCTGTCGTACCTTAAACCAATGAACCCCATTTACTCTGTTACTGATACCGATAATTTAGAATTACTCAAAACTACATAATTCTTGATCTGTTTAAATATTTTTTCTCCGATTGACAGCAAATATTAATTTTGCAGACACATATCAATCAGCAAAGTATTACTTTTCTGCCTTGGCAGCAAACTGAGCACTTTGCTGCCTAGGCATCAAAATGATTAGCCTCCATGGGAATAAAACGTTTGACATAAGTTGTCAAACTATAATTATTATGGACATATAGATTTCCATAGCAACCAACCGTTCCAACAATTGCGATTGCTATCAAATTTTAATTTATCACTACCGGAAAAATAAAAAAAATTTGGGAATTGTAATAATTTGCAAATATACGATATACATATATCATTATAAACAATCTGAGAAAGTATTACATGTTCAACTCGGCAGCAAAGTAGATTGACTGCCTTGGCTGAATTCCTAGCCACGCTACGCTTAGCCGCGACAGTCAATCTACTACTTTGCTGCAAATAACTATATCTACGACTGCCTTGAAAAAACAGACTAATAACTACTCATGAAAACATTACTTTTCACACGATGTGTTAAAAGATGTGTCTGATTTAACAATATTTTTGACACCCCGCGTTAAATGTATAACGTGTGTAAAAAATGTAAGGCTAGTGCACATTTTAATATCAAATAAATAAATCGTAAAATACGACGGAAAAGTTGTAGGGAGAGTATAGTGTGCAATAGGTACGTGTGAACACCTATTTTCACACACGTGTGACCAAACTGTCCCACTCGCATGAAACGTACTTATTTGCAATTTTTGCACAGTAGGTACACTATTTATTTTCTACGACGACTCGCAGATTCGTTAATGTCAAACTTCGTACAGCCGAGGAAATTCATTTCCAATAGTTTACAGTGATTTAAATTTATCTTTCTACAACTGTAACATAATTAGCTTATTACAGCTTAAGCGATTAAGTAACACTATTTTTATTATCGTACATTAGATAATAAATCCACCATTACAGAAACACTATGTTCTACAACGACAACGGTAAACTATCCCTACCCTGGATACGATCTACACTCCCGGTTTAGACATAAGTTCGGAATATGACTTTTTATCCAAAGCGACGCGACGCGACGTTTCGTGTCACCGCCAGGAAACATTTTAAAAGAACACGTGGCTCAAGCTGATCGCCAAGGGATTAATCAAGTTCATATGCTGTCTCTATCGCCCTCCGAGCGATAGAGCCTACAAAAGCTTTTTTTCAACATTAGCTACCACTTTTGATTCAATACAGGTCGACCACCCCAATTCGGAAATAATTGTTCTAGGATATTTCAATGCTCACAACACCAACTGGTCCAAACCCCACAGCAATACTGACAACGAAGGTACAGAAGCTGAAGCATTTGCCATCAGCTGCGAGCTTACTCAACTTGTAGATGAACCAACTCAGATCTCAAATCGGGGCGAATTTGCCGCCCTCCTGGATTCTTTTCTAACCAGTACACAATTGCAACACTGGCTCGTCAAATCTGGCATTACAATTATTGAGCAAACTGTGACGATATAAGACAGTTCTACCTGAATTTTCCTTGGCTCGATGTCTGCATTGGCACTGAGTCTCTGTTGAGAAGAGATTACCCAAGTAATCTACTCAGGAATGGAAGCATACATCCTAAATTCCATTAAGTTACCGTCAAAATGAAAGCTCTGGTTCGACATAAGATGCGAAAGGGCTGGTAAGAAACAGCAAGCCTGCAAGTACCAAGTACTGGTAGCAGAATCAGCCCGCTGAAAGTCGCAATTATTTTGCCGAAGCGAAAAATGAATGCAAACGTGTGATTGACGGAACTAAGGACAAACACGAATAAAATTTGTAATGCCCCCCTGGCTGGCTCCAGGAATTTCTGGTCAGTAGCAAATATAGTAATTCTACAAAAACGCCTCTTCCACCTTTGACAGACGAACGCAGCGTCACGGCGACTACAGCTAAGGAAAGGGCAAAAATGATTGCCGAAATGTTTTCGTCGTACTCTACCTTAAAGGTCCCCCAAGGCGAGGCTCTCCCCATCATATCCAACGTCAAGACTACCATGGCAGAAGTTCAAGTTCATCGTACAACTGGAAACACCTAGGACATCGCTTTACAAGGACTCCTTTGTCTGGCGCACTGCATCACCGTGGAACTCACTCCCAGGCCATTTGTTTCCCCCGAATTACAACCTACAGCTATTCAAGAACCGTCCCAATCAACATCTTCGCTCGTTGGGTGCCATAGGACCACCCTTTAGTGTGTGCCACTGCCATAAAAAAATTAACGTGTAATCATATAACACGCTACTAAAGTGAAGTGAAAGGTCTTCAAACACACGAGCATACCAGGAAAAGGGTTAAGATATTGGTTTAATGGTATTATTTGTACACTATCAATTGTTTTTTTTTTTTAATTTATTATTAATCTACATTATCATTATCGTCAGTCATTCTGATAACTAAAATATGAAATATAACTTATACCGCTGCATACATGACCGCTGGACTAACTGGCTGCATATCATCATTGCATAGAGGCGTGTCACGGCTCTAAGTCGACTACGTAGCGTCACTTCAAAAATATTCACAGGCATATCCGTTGCTTCTAAGCAATGTTCTAATCATGCACAAAGGACTATCACAGGAACACTGAAAAAATAAAGTAGTTAAGTCCCACGATTTTTGCCTTGTTAATCTTTTAAATAATCTTAATCACAATCATTAACAAACGTTTTAACATAACCAAGTATATATGTATGTACAATAATTTTTAGTTTTTTAATTTTTTCGTTTTAACTGACATAGTGCTGTTTTAATTAGAATAATTTACAACGACTAAACTACTGCACAATGTTAGTAAACCCGCTAGTGAACGATTTGTATGAGATAACACACGATAGCGTAATGGTTAGCCTGTCCGATTTTGGAGCAGAGGGTCGTGGGTTCGATCCCTGGGCCTCTCGAGTCGTTGTAAAAATTTCTATTTTTTATTTTTATTTTGTTGGTTACGTTTTTTAAGCAGAAATATGCACTATAATAGGTATGTGAATGTCGCTAAATTATTTTTCAGTAATGTTTAGTTGTAAATGAAACACCAACAGTACCTATATTATCATTTTAACTTGTGAGCGTTGTGGTTGTTGTTTACATAAGTAAGGTTTGTTTTTTCATTAGTTTTAATTTTTCCGTGGTTCTACGTTATCATTTTATTTAGGTCTGATGATGCCGTAAGGCGAAACACGTGTAACCACTTAATACACATATACATTGAGGGTGACTTTGACTTTGTGTTCTTTGTCCCCCTTTGGAATTAAAGATTAAGTCCCTTTGAGAATTATGGATGATTCTTTTGTATTAATCTTTAGAAGGTTACAATAACTTTCTGTCTGTTGCACTACCAATTTTCTTATGCATTTAATAATAGCCTAAGGTTTGAGCTGATATTTTATTCTTATCAGCTTTTTTACGTTAATCCGGTCCTTATTTAGTGTTAATTAAATATCAACATCTTAATTTTGTTAATTGACCAGTTTTTTATGTTCCATGAATATGATGTTTTAGGTGAATTGAACCAGATTTCATTTATTGATTAAAAGTTACTATTCATTCAGTGAAAAAGTTAACCTAATAAATATCTATACAACCATTTGAAAACGTCACACTAACAAGGGCCAATGGTCACTTGGCACTTCTGAAATAGTTAAACGTTAAGTCCCTAACCTAACTAAAAGCCAAATCAATAAATCCAATATTAAATCAGTTCTTAGTCGTGTTTGAATAATGTGATCGTGCAAGTGCTCGTGCCCGGCTGCGTATTGGCATTGTTTACTATACTGCAGCGCATGCATATCGTTGCAGCGCGGTAAAGAATGACTAAACACCACCATGTCTTTATGCAGGCAAAGCTTACTGCGCCTCAGCACCTACGAGCGTTCAGACATGGTAAGTTTTGTGTTACGGCTGCGCCCCTGGTCTCGCAGCATTGTTTACTGCGTTGCATCGGCTACCACGCAAATTAGACGTTACCGATTTGTGAGTTTTGCAGTACTTGGTTTTAACAATAACATTACCATATACTAGCACAAAAACCAGTTTATCACCTATACCATATAAAAACACAAAAAATACAAACGATACCTACTTAGCAGTCTGGTCATGCTACATTTTTATTTATTTTAAATAAAAATCCATTTTTAGGCAATATTTTTAGGCAATATAGGTATAAATGAACGAAGGTAGAATCCTAGTGTGCATTTCCATGCGATTTTGCATAAGGTCTATTAAGACCAGGATGCTGTATTCAAACTTTGTAAAAACAAAATCTTATTCAATCTTTTACCCTTGCCACGAAAAAAATTCAATAAAACGCTAAAGAAAATTATGACGCCCTCTGACTTACTCAACTTTGTTCATTTTTAAAAAAAAATCGCACTAAAAGGAATATTTCTGTTCAGCCAACATCAGTTAGCCGCAGAAAAATAAGATGTGGTTTGTCATGTGGAGCAAAACGCATTCAGGCTGGTAGGCCATCCAAGCAAGAGAGATCAACTAATCCTAAAAGGCAAAGATCCCTAAGGAACAATATTGAACTTAATAGACCTAATGCAAAATCGCATGGAAATGCACACTAAGATTCTACTTTCGTATATTTACACCTATATTGTCTAATAATGGAATTTTTCTAAAATAAATAAAACTGTAGCATGACCAGACTGTTAAGTAGGTACAGTTTGTATTTTTATATGGTATAGGTAATACACTAGTTTTTGTGTTAGTATATGGTAATGTTATTTTAATAATCTACTGCTGTAAAACTCACAAATCGTAAAGGTGTAATTTGCGTGGTAGCCGCTGCAACGCAGTAAACAATGCCTCGAGAACACGGGCGCATCCGTAACACAACACTTACCACGTCGAAACGCGCGACGGTGCTGAGGCGCAGTAAGCTTTGTCTGCATAAAGGTGGGGTAGTGTTTGGTCATTCTTTACCGCGCTGCAACGATATGTATGCGTTGCAGTATAGTAAACAATGCCAATACGCTGCCCGGCTACCTAACTTCCATCTGATGGTTTCCTTTTCTTAATACAGGGGAATATAATAATCCTATTAAATTTGAATATTTATTTGTATAATAATGTATAAAATGATCACCTTATAACACAAGAACAACGTTATTATTGAAAGAAATTATTTCCCGCTCTGAGGACAATACCACAATACCTATAAAGTAAAATGGCTTCTCAGAGATATTTCAAATATTTGAATATTAAAAGCAGTAATGAGCTATTGAGCTCACTCTCTTTTATGGATGAATAATCTACAGATATTTATAAGTTGGCATTTATTTATTTATTTCAAACTAATAGACGGAGAGCTGGCGGCCGCGGAGGTACTACGATAGTACCTCCGGCTGGAATTTTGAGAAGTGGTTGGGGGAACCATCAGGAAGTGCCATCTGCACGGATTTGGCTCAAAATGCCTGCAAAGGACACGTCAGACGACTCAAAAGTGAAAAAAAATGTGCTCAAAAAATATTCATACCTCCGGCTGAAAATTTGCACGTTACCTGTTGGAAGATCACTGATGACGTATGTAAATCGTCAGACGCCTAGGTCGCTGCTAAAGAGGTGTCAGACGCCCTCAAATTTGTCAGTTTTTTTTTTAATTTTTATTTTCTTACCTCCGTCTGACGTTTCAACATATTGCAACAGAGACCATTCTAAGCACAAATTAAAATCGTCAGACGAAAATACCCCTGCGAAGTCCCCCTACAACGTTCACCAAGCTCGGCCCGTCTGAGACCTATATTTTTTTTCCAAAATTTATTTTCGTTACTTCCGTCTGACGTTTTTACATATTATTGAAGAGACAATTTTAAGTACATATTTAAATCGTCAGACGAAAGTACCGCAGCAAATTCCCCCTGAAATATGGCGAAATTTCAGTCTAGATTGCTGAATAGTCTTTCAATGTTTTTTTTTTTTTAATTTATTGAAACACTTGTTGGGTTAATATATGTTAGAAAAGAAAGTCAATTTATATATATTGAAAATTTCACATTTGAAATCTTCAAACATGGAAATTTCTTCTGAAAATTTCAAACGGTACATTCCTGCCTGTAATTCATAATGGCGATGACAGTTTCTGTGATATTGAAATTGATAGCTATTGTAACCTGTATCTTTTAAAAGTAGCAGCCTCTCGTCCGCGTCGTTTAATGTAGGTATAGGCTCTAGATAAAACGCTACTTTCTATTGTCTTTCTTGGTGGTCTTACTTGGTTCATTTGTTTTTTCCGTAGGTAGTGCTTTAACGTCATTAATATTTGCAATATTTCCCACATTCTGATTCGTCAGCCCTTGTTGCGTGGATGTTGATGCATCAGCATTAACCTGAACATTTAGTTGTTGTTTCTCATCACTAGTTTCCATAACGGATACATGTAAATTGGTTCCCAAACTAAGAAGTGTCAAACATAATTTGTAAATTGGTTCCCAATATTTTTGGTTGACTTGACCTTTATGTGTAAATTGGTTCCCAACATTTTTAGTTTACCTGACCTTTAAGTGTAGATGGGTTCCCGAGATTTATCTAATAAAGCACGGTTTGATTTTTATAAATCTGTTTATTATACAACATACAACATAGTGGTCTACATTAAAAATAGCAACTAATACAAAATAATAACTTTCATAACTTCAATCTTTAGTAGGTAACAGCACAGTGAAAAGAAACACATTTAATAAAATATAGTCGACTAATTTCCTTTCCTGAATAAGATTCTATCATTTTTCCTAAAAATTTTTGGCGGTTCTTGTCTTTACTATTATTATATTTTAGCCGTAATATTGACGCTTTGTAATTTTAAATAATTTTCAGTTTGAAATTCTTTTTCCAAAAAAAAAAAATAAAAAAGTTAGGATGTGTTTTATAAAAAGACGCATTGAAATGTTTGTGAAAAGATTCACAGGCATTAGTAGTGCGCGTAAGTTCAGCTGAGTTCTTAGCCCAAAGGTAAGGTGGAAAGAGAGAATCATGTGTTACATAATTATCTATTAAATAATCTGAATACTTTTGAACATTCTCGTCTGTTGGTACTATCGCAAGTAAATCAAAAACAAAGCAGTCGCTAACATCATGAGGATCACTTAAAAATGTAAGATCAAAAGTCATTCGTAGCCATCTACCAATTTCAGAATGTTCATTTCTATATTCGGGTGTAAGGCCGTATTCTTGAATTTTTCTATACCACGATTGGGCATGGTGAAACCGACACCCGATTATTTCTACTGAAGGAGAAATTTGCGCCACTGCTTTACGGATGGCTTGCTCAAAATCAATAACAATTTTCGATATTCTTAATGTAATACTATTATCCTTACAAATATTGATTATTAAGTTGAACAGATTTTTATACGTTTCCGTTCGCTTATTTGGTAACAACGAAAAAATTAATGGAATATAATGCCCGTTACAATAACCATGTAAAGTAAAAAATTGGCAGAAAAACTGTGTGCAGTAATTAAACGTACCATCTAAATAAATATGTGTCACTTTTTCTAACATCTGAATATTAGATTGACCCGAAAATATCACTATCTCTTCAATTCTACTGTTACAAAGTAAAAACTGCTCACCCCTACAAGTTTGGATGTTTGCCTTGTCAAGGAAGTCAAAAGTTTCCTGGATGTTTTTCGGTAAACTTGGCTGCATTTTTCTACGAGCAGTATAGATGTTTCTTCGGACACAAGCAACGTCAGATGTAACAAATTGTGGATAGCAGATTTTCTTGAACCACTCTGCGAATAATCTTGACAGGTTTTTCGGATAGGTCCTCTACAGCTTTTCGTTTGCAGGCAGTATTAACGATTTGACGGTTTAACTCCCCCACAACGGCATCATGGGGATGCTCTTGTATATGTTTTGTAATAGTTATAATATCGTCACCTTCACCCAAAGTAAGGACAAATGATTTGCACTTTCTATTTGTGCAAGTCCATCGCTTCTCACCAGTTTTCAGGGACTTTGGAAACCATATTTATAGTTATTAATAACTATTAACTGTTTTCCTCGTTCACTTGAAATTATCAAAATTCATGATGAAAATACAACACAACTTTAAACACAAGTGATAGCCACAGAACAAAAATGCAAACTAAAACTTCAATATCTATACAATTCCATCACACCCCCAATATAATTTATTACACCCTCAATTTGTTAAGGGGAACCAATATACCAACGACCTTTTTGGGTTTGGGAACCAATTTACATATTATTAACAGATGTTTCAAACTACCCTTTTATTTCCTACCTGCCGGAAACCGATTTACCAACACCCTCCATAACGACTGCAGCAGAAGCTGCTGAAGTTAATGTGGATGGCTCGTTTAAGGACGTTTCAGTTCTCACCAACTCCATGTATTTATTGATATATTTTTTCGGCAAAGACGTAAAATTCTTGTAGCATTTAACGTGGCACTCACTTTATTTATTGTCGCCGGCAAAATAACCTCCCTATATTTTAACTTTAATTTTTTACGAACTTGAAGAACTTCATGGCACTTCTTTGGTTTATCCGTGTTTAGTAACGGTATTAACTTAGTTATATCACTAACTTCACTAATCACATACTTCCTATTAGACGTCATTCCCGCAGAGTGTTCTCTATTTCCAACAACGCTACGGAAGATATTTGCGCGCATAGCCGACTCAGCATTTTTTTAAATAATCGATAATATCAAGCGCGTCGGGGGTGAGTGAGCTGAAATTTTGTGATATTTCAGGAGGATTTTGATGCAGTATTTTCGACTGACGATTTAAATATATAATTAAAATTGTCTTTACGATAATATGTAAAAACGTCAGACGGAGGTAACGAAAATAAATTTCCGAAAAAAAAATTATACGTCTCAGACGGGTCGAGCTTTGTGAACGTTGTAGAGTGACTTCGCAGCGGTATTTCCGTCTGACAATTTTAATTTGTACTTAGAATGGTCTCTGTTTTAATATGTTGAAACGTCAGATGGAGGTAAGAAAAAATTTTTTGAAAAAAAAAATTACAGATTTGAGGGCGTCTGACACCCCTTTAGCAGCGACCTAGGCGTCTGACGATTTACATACGTCATCAGTGACCTTCCAACAGGTAACGTGCACATTTTCAGCCGGAGGTATGAATATTTTTTGAGCAATTTTTTTTTCATTTTTGAGTCGTCTGACGTATCCGTTGCAGGGGTTTTGAGCAAAATCCTTGCAAATGGCAATTTCTGATGGTCCCCCCAACTACTTCTCTAAATTACAGCCGGAGGTACTATCGTAGTACCTCCGCGGCCGCCAGCTCTTAGTCTATAAAGAATACAAGCATCAGGCATAGCCTAAAGAAAACTATAGCCGCGCCACTCGGCTCGTTTAGTGGGGTACGGAATCAAATTTTCTCCGTGAAGCTCAGTGAAGGGAGGACACCACGCAGTTGGAACTCGATGCCAATCATACGCGCTTACCTGGGCCGGAGTGCAATAAATTTTCATAGGAATTAAAATGGAAAGATTCGTTGTTTGGGTAAATAGACGTTATGCGTATATATTGTTTTGTTTGTATACTATATAAATAAGTTAATGTTTATGTGTTAAACTGGGAAAAGAACGGCAGAATTAAGCAGCTAGTTAGTTTGTTTATTTAAACTTAAATTTGATCATAAGGTATCGGTATCGGTTCAACCGGTTCCAATAAATTGGAACTAACTGAAACCAACCGAAAGTTAATTGAACGACTAACCAAAGCTAGCCAAAAGTAACCATAAGCTCCAAAACAGGCTAAAACGTACCTATCGTAATAGGTTACAAAAATTAAAGTAAGTTAAAACTAACCAAAACGAAAGGAATTTAAGCGACTAACCAAAAATATTAAATTTGCTTATAACGTATAGGAACCGATTCAAAAGACTAAAATAAATTGGAACTATACTCTATTTCGAAATGATGCGAAGTAATAAATCATTTTCTGATGGTTGATACATAGGCGTACATAATTACGTACATATACGTACATATTTTAAACGTGTACCTGTCCTAATACTCGGACTCTCCCAGCATTATATTTATCACACTTAGGTTTTTTTATTACTATTGTAAACATTCAAATTTGACGATTTTTTGTATGCATACCCTAAAGTTTAAGTAATTGTAATTTTTCAGCTATATTTGTTCTTCCGAAGAAGACACAGTGTGTTTGTTTCAATTTCATAGTTTCAATTAAAATGGCTAATTCAGTTTTCTCTCCAGTGAAACGAGCGAGCAAATGTCCATTTTCTGTTAACGAAAAGAATATTATTCTTAATGTATATGACGCCCTCAAACATCAAAATCCTCTGTATAGCGTTGATACTGTGGTGGAAATGTGTTCGCAAATGACGGGTGTTTCAAAAACGTCGATATATAAATTAAGGTGTGAACGAAAAAGTGGAGCTGTAAAACCACCTATACCATCTTCAGGAAGAAAGACGGTGCCTATCGATGAAGACTACAAACTTATAATTAGAAGAACAGTACATTCCTTTTATTTTAATAAGGAAATACCAACCATCGACAAAATTTTAGGAGCCTTGAAGCAAGACCAAAATATGTCTCCAACGATAAGCAGGAAGAAATTGTGGACAACTTTAAAACAAATGAATTTCAGCTGGGAAAAACAAAGCAGAAAATCGCTCCTAATGTAAAAAGTTATGTAGCAAGGAGAAACACGACATTTAAAATGAAAGATGTTAAAATTATCTTTGAGGAATCTTTAAAAATGTCGATTCTGAAAAATGGCGTAAGTGTATTGACCATGTTATAAAAGAAGAAGAAAAAATGTGGAAACTAGACCATTTAATTGACCTAATTGTAGAGCCTTTAATTATATCCTTGGAACATGACGAAGATTCGACGGATTTTTCTGACGACGAAAATGATATACCATAGTTCTCTACATAACTGTTTACACAAAATCGCAATTCTTATACCTTATTATATAAATATTATATGTGATAAAATGTTACAGTAATACTAACTGTTTTTGAATATACATAAATAAGTGAATAAATAAAAGTACTTAGGTAACAGGTATTTTAAATTAAATACCCAAACGTAGGCTACTGCAGGTAGAAAATGGCCCCTTTGCTAATAAAGCCTATTGTTTGCAGCGGGATTGCCATACAAAACAGGGTGGAATGGTTAAAATATAATACAGCAGGCTATAACAGCTGTGGCTAAATATTTAGAAATCACAAAAATTTATTTGACCACTCTGTTAGGGTTTTGCATTTATAAGTAGTTTTATTACTCCGCACCATTTCGAAATAGAGTATAACTGAAAGTAACCGAAAGTTGATAGAATGACAAACCAAAAGTAACTAATAGCACAAAAACGGACTAAAACGTATCGGAACAGATTAAAAATGTTAAAGTAAATTAAAACTAACCCAAATTAACCGAATATTGGCAAGTAACCAAAGACATTAAAATTGGTTATAACGTATCGGAACCGGTTCCAATGACTAAAATAAATTAAAACTAACTGAAATTAACCGAAAGTTGATTGAACGAAAGTAAGTTAAAACTAACCCAAATTAGCCGAATTTTGGCGACTAACCCAAAGTAATCAAAAACTTTAATATTGGTTATAACGTATCGGAACCGGTTCATATGATTTAAATAAATTAAAACTAACTGAAATTAACCGAAAGTCGATTGAACGACTAACCAAAAGTAACCAAAAGCACAAAAAGGGCTAAAACATATCGTAACAGATTAAAATTATTAAAGTAAGTTTAAACTAACCCAAATTAACCGAATTTTGGCGACTAACCTAAATTAATTAAAAACATTTAAATTGGTTATAACGTATCCGAACCGATTCAAATTACTAAACTAAATTAAAACTAACTGAAACTAACCGAAAGTCGATTGAACGACTAACCAAAACTAACCAATAGCATCAAAAAGGGCTAAAACGTATCGTAACAGATTAAAAATATTAAAATAAATTGAAACTAACCAAAATTAAGCGAATTTTGACGACTAACTTGAATTAATTCAATAACTAAAATAAATTGAAAGTAACCAAAATTTTATTGAAAGACTAACCAGATCAATTAAATTTTGGCGACTATCCTAAACATTAAAATTGGTAATAACGTATCGGAACCGAAAGTAATCGATAGCTTGAACGACCCAGTTTTGGCGGCTAACCAAAACTAACCTAAAATATTAAAATTGGTTATAATGTATCGGAACCGGGTTCAAATGACTAAAATAAATTAAAACTAAACGAAAGCTGATTGAACTAACCCAAACTAACTAAAAGCACCAAAACGGACTAAAACGTATCATAATAGGTTACAAAATTTAAAGTGCCCAAAAATAATCGAAAATTAATAATATGGAAACATTCATAAAATATATACGAAGGGTACAGGGGAAAAACGATCTAAGCGCCATTTCCATAGGAAACTTTTATTATTGATTTCACAGAAAATTTTATTCTTGAAAAAAGTTGTTGCTTGGAAAAAAACTAATTTTGACAATGTTAAATTAAGACTAAGTATTACAGGGTACTTAAAAAATACAAAAATTGTGGTTAAAAAAACAAAAACTTAAGAATATCGGAAAAGCTTCTACCGGAAAAATAAAGCTCCTATTAAGGTAAAAATAAAAGTCAAATACCATTTTTTCCAAAAGTGCATCGTTACTGAAAAAAATAAGGACAAAATTAAGAATAAGCGGGTTTTTTCAGTAATTGAAATGGATTTTCTCCGCAACGGTGCGGTGCACTTTTGGAAAAAATGGTATTTGACTTTTATTTTTATCTTAATACGAGCTTTATTTTTCTGTAGAAGGTTTTCCGATATTCCAAAGTTTTTGATTTTTTAACCATCATTTTTGTATTTATTGAGTACTCTGTATAACTTATCTTTAATTTAGCATTGTCAAAATTAGTTTTTTTTCAAACACCAACTTTTATCAAGAATAAAATTTTCTGTGAAGTCAATAATAAAAAAGTTTCCTATGGAAATGGCGCTTAGATCATTTTTCCCCTGTACCCTTCATATGTATACACATAGAAATAACATGTTTTGAACTTTTTTATTAGTCTTACAACCATTTCATCATTTAGCCATGTTCATTTCAGTTTGACGATATAATTGAATTATATTTCAATATGCAGCTTTTTGGATCAAAAAAATGGTTATTCTCTACTCGAAATAAACAGTATTTTATAAATCATATATTTTGTGATGAAAGTTTAAATAAAATAATAGGGGAGAGTAACAATTTTAGTATATAACGTCCCAAAAAACTTGAGTACGGCTCACTTCACTAATAATTGCCGGGGGGTTGACGTCAAGTTAGATTTATTTATTTCCTCCCCACTACATAGTGATAAAGTTGGTCCTCGCTTGTCAAAGGTGCCGCGCTTAAGTGTCGCAGCTATAGTTTTCTTTAGGCTATGCATCAGGCGTGACTTTTTCTCCCAACAAAGAGTGCGAATGCTACTAGTGCCACTACATGTGTTCTATATTAATATATTTCTTGAGACATCAAACTTTTGTGGATTAGATATAAGAATATAGTATATTACATAATAAGTGTTAAAGTACTACTAACGAGAAAGTTTATTTAGCACAAGGTTGTTAGCCAAGTGCGGAAATCCTCTGAGGTTAGAAATGTACTTCACATGAGTAATGTACAGGGTGTCCCAAATTCGAGCCTCATCATTGGGATCTCGGAAACTAGAAGAGATACGAGGTCGGTTAAATGGAGGCAAAGTTGTGCAATTTGATGCTGATGAAAATGCCATCTTAAAAGTTTAAAAATTCCGAACACTTAAGAAGATTTTTGGAAAAACCCGAATATTCGCGATTTCATTTTAATTTTTTTATGACTCTATTCGAATAGATATAACAAAATGAATTTCACATTCCCATGGCTACTTTTTCTGTTCTACAAGTTGGTGTTATCAGATTTTCAAGCCGACGTTTCGTCTTTGAGCTGCCTTCATCAATTTTGTTTTTTTAAATACGGCCCTGGATTTTTATTTCCGGATTTTAAGAGCAACTAAAGTCCAAAAGCCAATGATGTATCGCACTTATTTGAAAAATTCATATTAATAGAATTTTCCATAAGACCTCATGTGTTAGAGAGAGACAGAAAACATATTTTTGGTAAGATTTTACCAGGAAATCATTAACATGATTTTTTCGAATAAGTGCGATACATCATTGGTTTTGGGACCGTAGAAGCTCTTAAAGTCCGTAATAAAAAATCCAGGGCCGTATTTAAAAAAACCTAGTTGATTATGGCAGCTCAAAGACGAAACGTCGGTTTGAGAATTTGATAACACCACCTTGTAGAACAGAAAAAGTAGCAATGAGGATATGAAATTTATTTTGTTATATCTATTCAAATAGTCATAAAAAAATAAAAATGAAATCGCGAATATTCGGTTTTTTCTAAATATCTTCGGAAGTATTCGGATTTTTTTAACTTTTAAGATAGCATTTTGATTAGCATCAAATTGCGCAACTTTGCCTCCATTTAACCGACCTCGTATCTCTTCTAGTTTCCGAGATCCCAATGATGAGGCTCCCCACTATACCGAACATCAACACCACCACGGCAGAAGTCAAGTTTTCTCATCGTGATATTCGCAAAATCCTTAAAGAACTAGATACGCAAAAGGCATCAGGACCGGACGGAATACCTGCCATCGTGCTAAAGAACTGCGCCAACGAACTAACACCTGTTTTTTCCAGGCTTTTTTCTCTTTCTTACAGAAAAGGGATTTACCCATCCTCTTGGAAAGTCGCTCGAGTGCAACCTGTTCCAAAAAAAAGGCAAGAAAACCACGCCCTCAAACTATCGCCCGATTGCCTTGCTTCCAATAATCTCCAAAGCCATGGAACGTGTAGTCAATCGGCAACTACTCAAGTACCTCGAGAGCAACAGAATAATCAGCGATAATCAATACGGCTTTCGCAAAGAGAGATCGACAGGTGATATATTGGCCTATGTCACTCATATATGGAGTAGGGCAATTGAAAACTACGGAGAGTCTCGAGCGATTGCGTTGGATATTTCAAAGGCATTCGACAGAGTTTGGCATGACGGACTGCTCAACAAACTGCCGTCCTTGGGACTGCCCGCCTCTCTCTGGCTGGCCAGTTTCCTTAAGAACCGATCCCTACATGTTGCAGTCGATGGACACATCTCGAACACATTCACCATCAACGCGGGCGTGCCTCAGGGCGCAATACTTTCACCAACTCTGTTCCTCATCTATATTAATGACCTGCTGATCGAAACGAATAATCCTGTTTACAGTTTTGCAGATGACAGTACCCTTGTCTCCCACTTTAGATCAGAAAAACCCTTACCAGCGACTGAGACTCATCACCGCAGACAGGAGCAGATTACAGCAATTAATCAAGACCTGGAGAAAGTTCAAACCTGGGGCGACCGAAATTTGGTCCAGTTCAATGCAGCAAAGACCCAAGCAGCAACGTTTACTAAGAGGGCCAATACAGCGGGCCCTGACATCATTATGGCAGGATCGACCATTCCTTCATCCTCGTCAATCGGGCTGCTGGGTGTCTCGGTCAACAGCAATATGTCATGGCATGACCATGTTGCTAACATCGCAAAATCCGCCTCCCAGAAGCTTGGTGCGCTATTTCGCAACAAAAAACTCTATACACCGCAGCAGTTGCTCTTGCTGTACCAAGCGCAAATAAGACCGTGCTTAGAATATTGCTCACATATCTGGGGTGCCGCACCAAAGCATACCCTAAAGCTGCTGGATTCCATTCAGAAGAGGGCTGTGCGTCTCGTCGGCGATCCGGAGTTGACCCGGAATCTGGATAGTCTGGAACATCGCAGACATGTGGCCGAGATGTCTCTGTTTTACAGATACTTTAACGGCAGATGTTCCCAGGATTTGGCCCACATAATCCCGCCCCTGGCAACTCCTGTCAGGCAGTCCCGACAGACGGCAAGAGCGCACCAGTTCGTCGTACAACTAGAAACACCTAGAACATCGCTTTACCAGAACTCCTTTGTCTGGCGCACTGCATCACTGTGGAACTCACTTCCAGGACATCTGTTTCCCACTAATTACAACCTACAAATATTCAAGAACCGTGTCAATCAACATCTTCGCACACACACCGCTCGTCGAGCGCCATAGGATCTAACTTTAGTGTGTGTGCCACTGCCATAAAAAAAAAACACCCTGTACACCAATTTCACCATGACCACCTATGAAAATGGCTCACAAAGCATTCTTTAAACTAAAAAAGACAAAAAAACGATTAATCACACGAGTCGTGTTAAAAAAAATTTCAACAGGCGTGTTCTAGCCAAGGCAACTGTGCTTTGTTCTCATTTTCAAAAGTGGTCATAAGAAAATAAATATAGTACCTACATACGCACAAACAAATTTATATGAAATCAGTTAGTAAATTTGATTCAAATATTTAAGGCCGTGATCGTGATATCAAATGAATTTAAGGCGAAAGGATAATTATTAAAGATTAAAAATAATTTTAAAAAAATTTCACTGATGAAATTCTGGGATTGATTGGCCCGTTCTCCTCGAGTGGCTTGATTCAGTTGTTCGGCGTACCTGGATTATTTCGGCGGACTCTAACCTTTTCCAAATTCCAAAATGTCCAACGGCGGCGACTGTTTCTGCACCCAGAAAGTGTCTGGCAGCTCTGTTGGTACGAGAAGACTCATTATTACGCATAATAATAATAACCCAGCCTCTCAATGCTTCTCGGCAAAGCCTACTTACCTCAATCAACATTAACGGGTCAGGCTTTGCCGAGTTAGAAGTAAATGAGTTTTTTTATCCCATTATAGCTTCCCACAAGATAATACTTCTTGTTTTATATTTTAGGATAAGGATTTAAGAATAAGGATTTACGGATTTAGCTTGCCTTCTCCGACCTCTTGAACTGGAAGGTCAGCTGATTTAAGACTAATAATTTTAGTTAAAATCTGAACAACCCGTCTGGATAATCCGGACCATTATCTATATAAACAAAAGGATTTTTTTAAGATCGTATACCTCAAAAATCCACTGAGAGAAATGTATTCATAAAATGTTCATGATTGTATGAAATTTTCGCACAAATTGTATCTGACACAATTTCTGCAAAAAATGTGCGTTTTATAGTGCATAATAATTGTTTTCAATTTTTAAATAATAAATTTGTGTAATATTAATATTTGCATAACTCTGAAATATGGTTTATTATTGTTACTATTATCAAAGAATATAATATTCTTTGCTATTATTTTACTTTCATATAAAGTCCCCTTATGCTTTCATAAGATTAGTTGAAGGCATGTAGTCACCTGTTACCCTTATTTATTTACGCACTAGACACGAAGCGAACGAATTGCTTTTCTACTGGTATAGACTTTCAGCAACATGTAGACCCGTTGCGTTGGTGGCCTATAACAAGAACAATGTTATTCTCATAAAACAAATACGCAATCTGGTTAAATTTTAGATCTAACTGCTTTTTCTTCATAGTAAAGGTAGAGCAAAAACTGCGGGTAAATATGAGAATCTATCACTAAATATGAAATTGGCAAACCCGAGGTACCTGAGCCAGTGGCGTAATCCATGCGAACACCAGCGTTTTATTCTCGAGTTCAGATCTGCAAATCTAAACGTAAGGTCGTAACAGTTAACTAAAGATTGTGGCATAACTACTCGCATTCATGCGTTATTTACCCATGTCTATGGGTCCGCGTATTTAGGAAGCCTATGCGTTACAGAACCTCAGCTAAATAACGCCGCCTGATTGGCTAGATAAGCACGTGTATTACACTAACCCCGCCCGACAATGTTGTTTACGTTTGTCACTTCACGCATTATTTGTATTCATGCAATGCCCTCCGCTCGCTGCGGGGCGTAACCATCAAAATCTAACCCAAACTAATCCAAGGCATAACAAAACAACTAACTAACCCCAAAAAATAATTTTAATGTCTTGAAACGGTCGGGCATCGAACCCATCACTTTGCGTTCTAAACACGCGAGTCTTACCATCTCAGCCAAAGTTCACACTGCAACCTTCCTCGAAAAGTCTCATACAAGTGTGTTAAGTGAGAAAACGTAAACAACGTTGGGGAAAATTTGGAGTTAGCCAATCAGGCGGCGTTATTTAGCTCAGGTCCTGTAACGTGGAGGCTTCCTAAATACGCATATGGTCCAGCGAATTGATTCCAAGAGATTTCGTAGTGCAGTGGTCAAATCTTGTGCTATTGATACGGCGGCCCGGGTTCGATTCCCGTCGGTCGCAAGAGATGTTTTTTTAAGGTTATGTTTGTTTCTTCTTGTAAATTTGGGTCAGTTTTGTATGGTTGTGCCCCGGAGAGTACTCCTTTAAATTCTTGTCTTCCCTTGATACGTCGCAAACAGCTGATCATAAAACGCAACTGCACGTAATTGCGAATAGTTATATATACCGCAGGGGCTAGATGTAAGTGTCTACCTCGATAAGTGGTGGAAAGTTAGTGAGGGCGAGTTAGCTACTGCAACAACCACTCCGGACAAACAAAACCGCAAAGCCTCTTAATTGGCCGTTAATTTTTCTGTGGCGATGAAAGCTAATATGTTTCAGGCCACGAAAGCTGGGTAAATTAAGAAAGCAGCTTAATTGATGCGCTTCTATAGCAAAATAACAAATATCGAGAAGGCTTTGACCCATGATAATAAAGAGAGATATGATATTGCGCATTGGGCGGAGCCAACGGCCTACGTCACACGGTGCAAGATTTCGCGGCAAACTGCCTTTAATCCCGTTTGTTTACATTGTGTTTTTTCTTTTTTTGGGAGATTTCGGTGATTTTTTGTGGTGTTCGAGAATTATTTTTCAACAACATGCGGTATATTTAGTGGAGTAAAATACAAATAAAAAGTCGCTTCCTTCTTCAAAAAAATTTTTTTTGAGGTATAACCAGTTCAGACCATTAAAATATGTTTACCTATGTTCCTGGCTATATGAAATGGGTGATTACGACTTTTTTATTGGTTCAGATTTTTTTTATAGCTAAAAAAGTCGAAAATTTTAATAAAACAATTTTCCCACTTTTTTATACATAACACGTCATAACTCTGAAAATACTCTGTATAATAAAATCATTTTTCTTGAGAGGATAAATAACATTTAAGCAAAGACCACAGTCATAATATTTTTATTGGATTTTGTTCTTATTTTTTTTAAATGGTATATAAACTTGAATGTTTATATTTTGAATAAGCTGCTTTTCGACCAGCGAAAAACTTTTTTATTTGTAACATTTGTAATCAGCTTGGTTCTCATAGGTTGAGGAGAATTAAGAACATCACGAAAGCTTCGATAAAACTATATTTGTTATAATTTAATATTCGTATATGCTGGCCAAAATGCACAGTATGCAATCTTATATTAATTAAACAATAACCTGATTACCTAATGTAATAATAATCGTCAAAAAGCTGTGCTGGGCAATTGCAATATATTGTGTATTGCTTAACAAATTAAACATAGTTTACAGGATATGAAGTCAATACCCTTGTGACCTTATATGCCCAGTACACATTTTCTAGGTGTCACCAGCGTAAAAGTTTTAGCTAAAACTACAAAGAAGTTTAAAAAAAAACCGCAATCAATTATCATGTATAGTTTTTGAAATATTTATTGTTATTCATGCGCGGCGACTGCAAAGCCAGGCGCCCGGCCGGGCGAGGACGCCAACCAGACCTGAAATATACATTGCGTTTTATCGGGAGCGTTTTAACGGGTTCTGTTTGGCGGGATGAGGACAACCTATAATTTTAAATCGCACAGTCTACACATATGCGGTCAAGATGCAGCGACAGAATGCGGCGATAACATGTTGCCGCCAAACAGGACCCTTTAAAACGCTCCCGCTAAAAAGCATTGTATGTTTCAGCACTTATACGCGCATTAGGTTTTGGGTTTATGTGTTTTGTCTAGCACATACTAGCTTTGTCATGCTTTCAAGAGCTAGACCTGTCAGATATATTAACGCACGAATTAACATTGGTTCCACTATCTTGCACCTTGCAGAAATATCTGCTACTAAAATTTTAAGGAAATGGCGAAAACACAAAGCAAACTGATAAATTTGGTGTCTGATACTTACTCTTCAAATTCATTAAAAAATGCCGAAAGAAAAAGACGTGGAGATTTTACTGCGGTTTTTAAAGCATCCGGTGTTCGAAGAGTTCCTAAATTTAAACAATTTATAAAGTCTTCTTCAAATAGGCAAACATTATTAAATTATTTAACCAACTATTTTTTGGAAAAGGACCATCTATACTTGATAATGCGGAAGAAATAATAATAGCAGGAGGATTTAAAAATACTGAAAGTTGTTTTCTGATAACCAGAAACGGTAATACGCCAAGTTTAGAAAAATTAAATAGTAACCAAAAAGAAGCAGATACCAGAATAATACTTCACGTCTTAAATTATCTTCCAAGTTGCAATTCGAGTTTAGTAAAATCTGTAAATACTGATATTTTCATTTTGCTACTTTATTATTACTGTATGATTCCTGATATGACCGGACATAACGTATTCATGCAATTGGGCCGCAGTATATACAAGTATGCACTTTGTGTCTTTGTCCCAAATTGTAGCAAATATTGGACAAAAAGTTTGTAAAAAATTATTAGCCGTTCACAGTCTTACTGGTTGCGATACAACGAATGCATTTTACAAAATAGGAAAAAAGAAACGGCTTTTGATGTTTTGTGTAAACATGTCAACAAGTTGGAAGACCTCGAGAAGCTTCCAGAACTTTCTGAAAAAGACGCTATTGATGTATGTCAGCAATATATTCTGTTTCTGTATAAGAACAATGTGCCAGGAATTCGTAACCTTAACGAATTACGTTATAAGTTAACACGAACTACAAATCGGCCATCATCAGAATTACCTCCGACGGATGAGGCATTCCAACAACATCTAAAAAGGCAAACTCTGAAATATCTATAACTTTTGTATTATTTTTAAGTATAACTAGTATTTTAAAATGTTTATTTAGATGTATATATCAGTTGGTACAGCAGCCACGTAAACAAAGTGACATTCGAGAATATCAGTAACTATGGATAGACTATTGAAAATGAATCATGAGCCCCAATTTTGTCAATAGAGGATCCAGTACCAGATTTTGTGGGAAAAACTCTATTATTTTAATGTTCTGATAAAAATTGTAATAATAATAGGTGCTCTTGTGTTTCACAAGGACTTAAGTGTTGCAGCGACTGCAAATATGCGTGCGATAATGGACTACTTACTGCCAAAGAATGCTCATCCGATTCTGAAGTTGAAGATTTTTACTAAATTGTATTTTAATTTTTTTTTCATATTTATTAAACGATATTTTCATATATGTACTGATACATATTGAGGTAGTCGAATAACATAAATGATTAATGTGTTTATATTGAAACTGTACAGTTAAGGTACTATATAAAATTGCTTAATTTTGAATAACATTGTTATATGGCAATAGACATTTCACTATAACTATATACATATATTTTGTTTAAAACATTACTTACAATGAAGCAAAGATGAAACAAGAAATACAATATCGCCGATATCCATTTACATAATATTATGTTATTTAAAGCGGCGCGTTAACTAAACGAGATACGGACTGAAGTGGATGCGCGCGGAAGAAACTATTTTTCATTATATGTGTAGCGTTGGAGGGTGGATTACTCGAAAAGTATTACACCTAGAAGACCGGAGTTTTTTTTTTATATCTTTTTTGTGCTTTTGGCTAAAACTTTCACGCTGGTGACATCCAGAAAATTTCAAAAATAAAAAAGTTTGTCACTGGTCGAAAAGTAGCTTATTCAAAATATAAACTTTCAAGTTCATATATCATTAAAAAAAAATGATAATAAAAATCAATGAAAACATTATGACTGTTGGCTTCGCTTAAATGTGATATATCATCTCAAGAAAAATTATTTTAATATACGGAGTATTTCCAGAGTTATGAGGTGTTATGTATAAAAAAGTGGACAAACTGATTTATTAAAATTTTCGACGTTTTTAGCTATAAAAAAAGTCTGAACCTGTAAAAAAAGTCGTAATCACCCATTTCATATAGCCAGGAACATATGTAATCATATTTTAATGGTCTGAACTGGTTATACCTCAAACAAATTTTTTGACTACTTTTCTTCGGTATTTTACTCCGCTAATTGTGGCAGACTGTAATATTGATAAAGGATTGCGCAGTATTACAAGCTATCTGATGCTATTTAATTTTCCGAAAGATGAAAATATTCAAAGGAGTTAGGTGATAGTCTTGCAAACGGGCAGAGCCCATTAAGGTAATAACATTTCGGCGATTCTTCTTATGAACCAAATCTGCGTCTTTGAACTTTTAGGGTAAAATGCCCGGGCACCCCCTGGAAACTTAACCGACTTATTTTGCCACATAACTTTTTTATGTTAAACGGTGCATGGTGAAAACCACTTACTCCTAAAAATTTGTGGATGGGCGTGGGGGTTGTTTTGTTTTCATCTTGCTTTGACTTAAAATTTTTGTTTACGCTCCGCTTGTAGCGCCTTAATAATTTATGGTTTGCGTTACAAAAGTAAACGCGCGTGCCCTCCTCCTCCCATTTGTCATTCAAGAGGGTGCCGAATCCTTGTTTTTTTAACGACTTTTGAGTAAAAATTGGCAGCAAGCAAGCATCATCTTTATTTGATCATTACTGTTTTACAAAAAATGGTTAAACTAACAACACTATCCTACGAGGCGGAGTTCCTACAAGCTAGCCGAGTTTTAAACTCGCTAGCCACTCCACACTCGCTCTGCACGCAGGCAGACAGCTTAAGCTAGTATAACCTAACTACATATTCGTATTCACATTATTTAGGCCTAAGCCTTTCAATGGTATTTACAAGTTTCCGTTCCTCTACGAGTGCTAGTAAATGAATACTGTGATTGACTTAATGCTTAACTATTGCGGCATTGAATCCAGGAAAAACTGTCTGAAAAAACCTGGTTTTATATAGACTACACAACATTTACTATTTACATTATATACATTGAGATGTGGCATGATATTAGGAGTACATAAGGTGATCTTGTATATATATATATATATATATATATATATAGATTGGGAGGGTAGTCTTGACCGACTTGTTGGATAAAACGACTGTTAAATCTTGGGGTAACGGTCTAGGGCTGAAGTGAAACTCTTTTTCTACATACGCCGAGCTTTCGGAAATTTATTGTTTCCTTTTTCAAGGCTACAATTACAGAACAGAATGTATTACACTTCTAGAAGTTATAGTTACATAACTAGGTTTTATCAAATTTAATTACAGATGTATCATTATGATACTTACGTGCAAAGTGAGTTTACAATGGT
>MU192098.1:2326-16702 GCA_016904865.1 Pissodes strobi
CGACAGGGTGATATTTGTTTAGTAGCTTATGCATTTTAGTAGATTACGATATGGTGTTCCAGCTCATTCTTTCTCAAGGCAGTCTGCTTTTTCGTTGCCCTCTAGGCATCTATGGTCAGGAATTCACATTAAAGTTATCTGGTTGCGTGTTGCTAATTGTTTTAGGGTTTGCTTACATGCCCAGGCTTGACACGCACTTGAAAGCTTTTAGAGCCGCTTGGCTGTCTGAGAATATGTAGATGTGCTTTCTGTGAAGTCCTTGTGTGAGGCAACATATTTATGGCAAGCATTTCCGCTTGGAACATGGTTATATTTGTCTAGCGGTTTGGAGAGCTTACAGTTTGGACCTGAAATGCCCGATTCTGCTCCTTTCGCTAGTTTTGACTAATCAGTGTACCACAGCGGCCTGAGGTAGTTTATTACTATCCCATGATTGGCGGTCATCAATAACCACTGCGAATGGGACATCTTTCCAGTTTTATTTTTTCAAAGATGCGCAGGTGACCAATCAAGTTTCCAGGCCTGAATTTGCCTATTTGGAATAGCCTGTAAGCACTGATAATCGCCTCCCTCTTCACACTGAGGTGAAGAGGAGGCATGTTCAGCAGTACCTCTAAGGCTGCGAATTTGATTTGATAATTTGAAACATCTGTTTTTTCATCCCTATTAAAAGCAGGAACGAGAATGCCAACCTTCAGAACATCAGGAAAAATGCCCTCACGGAAACATTGATTTATTAATCGGGTTAAAGGAACAATAATCAAATGTTTTATAGATTTAATTAATTTGGCTGAAAGGCCATATATATCTGCACTATTCTTGCTTTATAGTGCATTGATTGTATCTCTAACCTCATTATAAGTGACCTCTCCAAAAGAAAATTCAGTATCTGGAACACTTAAGCCGTCCATATATACGAGAGAATTTGCATTAGATTTCACTATATTGCTTTTCAAGTTAGGAGCAACATTTACAAAAAAATTATTAAAATGATCTGGATCAATTGTTGGTATTAAAGTGTTTTTTTTTCTTGGCCCCTGCTTCTGTTTATTACATCCCACATACATTAAATTGGTTTTTTTGCAGTGTTGATCATATTATCGTTAGCCAATCGCTTATGATCTTTAATGGCCTGTTGATAAATATTTTTAAAGTTGATATATTCAGCACGATTACCAGGAGTATTTTCTTTTTATAATGATGCAAACCGAGGATATACATGCATTTTATTGATATTAGACAATATTGTATTTGACTATTATTATTTTATAACGCAAATAGTTAGCAATAGCAGTATCGATCCAAGAAGACGGATTTTCTATTAAAATATCATTGCGGGGCAAAAAGAGTTGTCATTGCAAAATGCCCAATCAAAAAGTTTTTAAGATATTTTAGGAAAACTAATGAATCCATCTGAATCAGCTGGTTGACGAAACTACCAGGATCCCTGAGAGTTAAAAAGACTTTGCTAGCATCCTGGAACTATTCTCAACAACTAATCCTTACCTCTACGTCGTAATTGTCCAACCTCCGTTGGGCTCATCAGACCACAATCTTATCTCTGCAACCTGTGAACTTGCTATCAAAGCACAGGAGCCACAGGTATCCTGAAAGGTTTGGCACCACAAATTTGCAAAGAGGCATGATCTTCGCGAGTTTTATCTTTCTTTTCCTTGCAAAGATGTCTGCTCAACGGCACAGGATCTCTGAATCTGCTGATGAGATAACTTAAGTTATCCTAGTTGGTATGGATGCTGCCATCCCTTGTTCTATGAAACGTATCTCAAAGAGTAAACCATGGGTTGGGAAAAACTGCTCTAGAGCGGTCAATGCTATAAATGCCGCCTTCGGCAAATGGCGCCGCGGTCCGATAGCCGAAAATCGAAATGTATTCATCACGAAAAGAAACCAGTGTAAGCGGACTATTGACGAGAGCTATTAATGAGCAGATCAAACACAAACTTTTTAACTGTCCTAGCGGATCAAGATCATTTTGGTCAGCTGCCAAAGCTGTCAATCAGGGTTTTTCAAAGACGTCAATCCCACCACTGACCAAAGATGATGGCTCAATAGCGGAAACGACCAAAGAAAAAGCAAACATTCTTGCCGAGATGTTTGCATCAAATTCTATCTTAGACCCTCAGGGAAACACTCCCGAATTATCCCGAGAGTGAATTCCTCAATGTCAGGTCTGGTATTTCGTCATCGCGGCCTTGTTGGTGTCTAGGCTTTTGTGTATTCGTTTCACTGAATACACAAAAGCCTAGACACTAACAAGGCCACAGGACCGGATGGTGTTTCCGCAATAATGCTTAAGAGATGTACTTCTGAACTAACAGCTCCACTATGCAGGCTTTTCCCCCCATCACATCGAACTGAATGCTTTCCTTCTAGCTAGAAATATGCTCAGGTGCAACCAATCCCGAAAAAAGGTAAAAAACGATTCCAAATAACTACACCGTCCAATTGCCTTAGTTTTCATCATGCCCAAAGTCATGGAGAAATTGATCAATGATCAGCTATTAAAATTTCTCGAATCATCAGGCATCATAAGCGATCACCAATATGGCTTCCGCAAGCACAGATCAACGGGTGATCTCATGACTTACGTGACCTACCTGTGGACCAAAGCCATCGAGAGCTACGGCGAATCTCGTGCAGTGGCTCTTGACATATCCAAAGCATTTGATAGGGTGTGGCTTGATTGCTAAGCAAATTGACAGCATACAGACTACCACCAGCACTGCTTCTATGGCTTTCCAATTTCTTAAAGGTTCGAAGCATTCAAATTGGTATTGATGGACATCTCTCAGAGGAATTTAAAACCAATGCGGGAGTTACACAAGAGTGTATATTATCTCCCACACTGTTCCTGCTCTATATCAACGATCTCTTAGACAGGACAAGAAATTCTATTTACAGCTTTGCAGATGACAGCACTCTTATATCCTCATTCATGTCGCAGACTCCAATGACCGCTGCTCATTCTCAACACGAGCGAGAAAATAAGATTGCTGCCATCAATGAGAATATGAACGCCATCGTGAAATGGGGTGAGGAAAACAATGTCCAGTTTAACCTAGAAAAGACTCAAGCAGCTGTCTTCTCAAAAAAAGTAAACACCGCAGGACCTGACTAATCAATGACAGGACAAACACTGACCCTGGCGTCATCCATAAGCTTGCTGGGCATCAACGTAGAAAACAACAGGTCTTTGCGTAATCACGTCACCAAAATCGCCAAGGCAGCAGCACAAAAGCTAGGAGCACTATAGAGCAAAAAAGTTGTATACACCTCATCAGCTCTTACTGCTCTATAAGGCCCAGATAAGACCATTTCTGGAATACTGTTCCCATGTGTGGTACCAGGCACCCAAATACTTGCTTAAGATATTAGATTCCATACAGCTGGAAGAGGGAGGAAGCTCTCCTCAACGGCATCGGCACAGGAAAATATTAACAGAGTAAGAACTGGCGTGATACGACCTGAAAAGTTTTGGATACTAGAAAATTAGCTAAAATAATAAAAAATTACAGTCAAAAGACCTTCAACTAAAAGTGTTCATAAAAGTATTTTGTCTAAAACTTGTCGTTAATGTAAGGAAAAACATTTGGAAAGGTAGATTCCGTTCTCGCGAAGATATCACAAAAATATGGTTTTCAGATGAAAAAGTATTTTATGTAAAAGCTCCCAAAAATACACAAAATAATAGGGTGTAGGCTAATTTGCAATTGAAAACAGATATTTCTTTGTAAATCTTTTAATTATTGAGAAAAGTCATTTTCCAGAATGCGCAATTGTCTGCGTAGCAGAAGATTACGTATTTCAACACAAGTAATTCCTTATCCAAGTTTTAACCCTGATTATATTGAACCGAACATGTGGCCATCAAACAGTCCAGACTTTAACCCTGTTGGTTATTTCATATGACGCATTCTCGAAGCATTGGTTAGAGTTCTGTTGGACTGTTTTTCGTTTGGAAACAATAAATGAAGCTATCAACTTGTGGCGAAAACGAATGGTGGTAGTAGTGGAGAAGCGAGGCGGTCATATTATCTAAATATTTACAAGCATTTTTGTATTTGTTCATTTTAATTTCTGAAATCGCTTGAAATTTGATTACAAATATCACGACACTGTTTGGAGTATTTATTTGTCGAGTTGTAAATAAAAAAACTTGCACATGCAAACGGTTTTGGTGCACGCATCCTGTAAAAGAAAATATAATTCTTAAGCTCAACATATTTGAGACAAATTCGCATTTATCAAAGTATTTCCGAAAGCTTGGCTAGCAAGTACGTCTAATAGCTCAAATTTAGCTTATACTAATTTCCATTGCAATGAGCTTAGATGCACTGCTTTAGAAAAGAACCTGGAAGTCTGGTCTTGTCAAAAATATTACTCTCAAGATCAAGGATATGAGAAAGGACATACTGACATACCAGCATACCAATTATAAATTGAATCGGTGCAATAGGGAAAAGTATACTTCATTTTGAGCCACAGTGTTTATTATATTCCTTTATTCCCTCCTTTATACAGCCAGGCCTTTCGTTATCAAGCTATGGAAGAATATCTTTAACTTTTCGCAAAGAGCTTTTATAATATTTTAATTAGTAATTTATCCACTTCTATCTTAATGGCCTGAAAGCTTTGTCAGGCGATGGTCTCATCTACAAAGCGCGAAACAAAGAAAAAAGGAAAAGCTAAAAGGTCCATAATTGCATGATGTTGCGAATTAAGAGTTTAGTTATTTTTAGCTGCAAAGAAGTGCTTTTAATGAAAACATTTTTCTTTCAAAGGCATTTTAATAATAATTATTGAATTGAATTTAGGTTCTGCAGGGGCGGTTGAGACGAATTGGAATTAAGTGAAAAGAAGAAGTATTAAATGAAATAATAATAATAATATCCGAAATGTAATCACACAACAAAAGGGAAAATATATTTATATCAGATAATATAATAGGTGTTTATGTAGATGTTACTCCGCTTACACGACTCTTACCTTTACCATTTTCCGAATGTGTGCATTTCAATTTCAAACTTAAAAGAAGTATTATGCAGCTAGTCAATACAAATTATTGGAGAAAATATAAAACGGAATTGTGCAACAAATAAATAAAGATATTAATGAAGGACTAAAGAAAGGAATGAAGAATGGATGGAATGAATGAATTAATGGATCGAAGGACGGAAGTAAATCATTTTACCAAAGAAAAAGCTATGAGAAAATGTTGGAATATAAAATTTAAAAAAATAACAAGATATGTAGTAAGAAGTATGATTATTGATAATTTGTTTCGGTTTGATCGCTGGTTGCCTTTGTCGATGGTTCAGTATTTGCCCAATTAGAATGACAATTAGAACGCAATTTCGTAAAAACTTTCATGATAGTTTTCAAGAAATTTAAACATAATTTGGCCCCTCTATGTCCTTTTTTAATTTGAGGATGCCTTGAAGATGAGGTATCACGATTTTATTTTTATTTAATTTAATTGTTACAGGCTTTGCATTTGTAATTTTATTCTAAGGGTTACGATTTATTTTTGATTTTATTTTGCTTTTATAATACTTCTATTTTTGTTACTTATTAGTTAAGGACAATTAAGTCATAACTTTCGTAATTTTGAGGCTTCCACATAAAGGTTGAGTAAAGCTTTGGCATGCGATCTATAGATTTTTCTCTGCAATATGTGTATTGTTTTTCTTCTTCAAATTGCAGAAATAATATATATATTTGTCTATAAATCTTTTTTGTCTCCCTAATAAGTGAGGTTTTATTATTATATTTATATTCAACTTTTATTGCAATTTACTTGGATTAAAGCCGATAATCTAAGAATGTGTCAATACAGAGGTTGGCTCATTTAAAATATCTAAGAAGCTGTCAGCTTTCTAAAGATGTGGCAACACCTCGTCTTAAAAGGGACGTACCTAAATTGAAAAAGTGCCAATTTTGATGTCCATAAAGTTAACCCGTCCATGTTGGATTTTTCGAAATTTTTTTATTGTGCTGATTTGGTGCTGCGTTATGCTTCAATTTATTTTCAAAGATGCTGAAAATTCCTAGAGATAATTATAGCAACGCATTTAAGAAAAAATTAAACTCGCCATATATATTTCTTTTTCAAACTTTTTTTGCTGTGCTGAGATGTGTTCATTTTGTGCTGGCTTGTGCCGTTTTTTTTTCTTTTTGTTTATTTGCAACAAATTGTATAGCAATTGTAAAAAAAATATCCGATTCCATTAAAAACTATGCAAATGCATCGGACATCATGTGTGCTGAATTTTGCCCCGAGTTGTTACTGTCACTTGTCACAATAGCCAAAACGTCAATTTTTCGGAAGACACACTGTTGCCAAATTTATTCTAAATTTCTGCAATTTCGTTTCATCTTCTAAGATAGCAAAATTTATTGATTAAAAAAATTATGCACAATGAGTGACTATCTCATTCTCTTAATCAGGTAAATGAATGTAAATGGACACTGATTCCACTAGGTACTAGCTTTTTCTTCGTAAACATCTTTATGGGGGCGTACCAAAATTTAAAAAATTATAATGACTCCCCATATATAAATGACAGGACAAAGGGTCAATTCTGATATCCATAAAGTCAGCTTCTCCATGGTGGATTTTTCGAATTTTTTTTTATTGTGCTGACGTGGTATTTGAACCGCAATTAGTAGAAAATACCCAGAGATAGAGCAACTCGTTTAAAAAAAAATATTGTGCTGAGTTGCGCCATTTTTTTCTATTTTATTTATTTGAAAAAAAGTATAAAAATGGAACAAAAAAAATATCGGATTTAATTATAATGACCCACCATATATAAATGACAGAATAAAGAGCCAATTCTGATATCCATAAAGTTAGCTTCTCCATGTTGGATTTTCGATTTTTTTTTCTATTGTGCTCACTTGGTGTTGCGTTGTGCCTCAATTTATTTTCAAAAATGTTGAAAATTCTCAGAGATAAACCAACTCGTTTTTAAACAAACTTTAGCCCATTTTTTTATTGTGCTGTATTGCGCCATTTTTTTCTTTTTTATTTATCTGAAAAAAAAAGTGTATAAAAATTAAACAAAAAAATATCGGATTTGATTAAAATCCATGGAAATGCATCGGACGTCATTTGTGCTGAGTTGTTATTGTCATTTGTCACAATTCACAATAGCCAAAACGTAAATTTTTCAGAAGCCACACTGTTGCCAAATTTATTCTTAAATTTCTACAGTTTCGTTTCATCTTATAAGAAGGTAGCAAACTACTAGCACACTACTAGCTTTTTCTTCGAAAGCATCTTTAATGGGGCTTACCAAAACTTAAAAATTTATAATGGCCCACCCTATATAAATGACAGAATAAAGGGCCAATTTTGATATCCATAAACTTAGCTTCTCCAGGTTGGGTTTTTCGAAATATGTTTTTATTGCGCTCACTTGGTATTGCGTTGTGCCGCAATTTATTTTCAAAAATGCTTAAAATTCCCAGAGATAAAGCAACTAGTTTTTAAAAAAAACTTTAGCCCCGCCATACATATTCCTTTCTTCAATTTTTTTTTGTTGTGCTGAGTTGTGCCCAGTTTGTGCTGACTTTTGCCATTTTTTTCTTTTTTATTTATTTGAAAAAAAGCGTATGAATCAAAAAAATATGGCAAAGCATCAGATGTAATTTGTGCCGAGTTGTGTCCTGAACTGTTACTGTCATTATTTGTCACAATAGCCAAAACCTCAATTTTTCAGATGACGCATTGTTGCCAAATTTATTCATAAGATTTTTTCCTAGCTTTATACGAAATCAAAGTGATAACCGGTCAAGTACATATGTATTGTATGTATGTTGTAGCCGGTAAAAATGTACAGGCATAAATGAAGACCAATAAACAGCCACGCAATTATAATAAATCAATGAGATAACCTGTAAGGTAAATATATACATATATAGCCGGTAAATATCTATAAATAAATGAATTGAGCTCAAGTCGATTCCGATATCAAGGCGACAAATTAAATATGCAAGTTTCCAGTTATGTGAAACAAATTACTGCCATGAGCTTTACAGCCGAGTGTAGTAAAAATAAATCCATCAGCTATCCTGTCACTAGCCAAATGAATTATCTGAGATAATATCCGATATAATAATGATAAAATTAAGTATATCCGCAGCAACTATGAAAAAAGCAGGAATAAGTATAATGCACAAAATTAGATAACATACAGGCTATTTAAAGGTAAGTGCCATAAGCCAAATAGCCAGATTAATAAATCAAACTAGAAATAACGAGAATATAAACGATAGACAGCAAACGACCTACAGTTGTTTAACTATAAATTCATTAATTAAAACGATATATAATAATAAGATATATGGGATATTGAAGGCAAATGACCTACAGTGGCTTAACTATAAAATCATTAACGAAAATGATATACAGGTATTGCTAAAGGTGTGGAATAAAATTCATATTTTTTGAGCAAGCAATGTTTTCATAAAACGCTAAAACACGCTAACTGATTTTGAGTTTTTAACATTTTTTGGTTAAATAAAAAAAATCCCAACCCCCCCTATCCCACAGTTACCCCGTTTTTTTTTCAAATGTAAACCTATGACTTGTGGGGGCTCGTTGAAAAACACATGAGAAATGGAATCCAGCCATTTTTATGTTTGCAACAACCAGTTGTTTTTTAATTTATAAATTAAAACCTTTTTATAAAATTAAACTGTATTAAATTCTATTCACATGTGATTTAATGCCGCAAATGTTGAAAATTTCCCCCATTTACTGTCTGACATTCACCTTGGCAATAGTAAAAGCCGTCCACAGCATTACGAATTACTTCAGGTGGTATATTACGTATCTCCGCCGTGATTTTGTGCTTTAGATCTTCAATATTGTCCGGTCTATTCTGATAAACTCTTTCCTTCAAATATCCTCAAAGAAAGTAATCTAGGAGCGTTAAGTCGGGGGATCTTGGTGGTCATTCAATTGTACTGCGTCTCTCAATCCAACCATTTGGAAACATTTGATCTAAGTACCTGCGAACATTAATACCAAAATGTGGAGGAGCGTCATCTTGATGGAACCAAATTCTTTCATCATGTATATCTGGATCTATTCTATGAGGAAAAATCTGATTTAGCGCAGATATCAGTTCAAATGTTAGGAAGTCTAGGTAGCGTTCGGCTGTAAGATTTTCTTTAAAAAAAAAATGGACCCAAAATTCTATTGTTGATAATACCTGCCCATACATTAACTATTTGAGGACGCTGCGGATGCGCTTCTGATATCCAGTGTGGATTTTCCTGAGACCAAAAGCGATAATTGTGCCTATAACCACTTCATTTAAATAGAACGTAGCCTCATCGGAAAAAATTATATCCAGTGAAAAGTCATTTTTTTGTCGTCACACTGTCTCATCATTTCCTCACAAAATTCCAAACGCCTACCATAATCGTCTTCCAGTAGCTCTTGAACAAGGCATACCTTATACGGATGATATTTCTCTTTTTCTAAAAACCTTCGAATTGTAGTTCGATATCCTGACTACGCGCCAATGAAATCGTTGAAGTATGAAGATTTTCAGCAATTATTTCTAATGCTATATCCAATTTTTTATCGTCATCTTGATTGTCCGACCAGAAGAGAACTTAAAGTTCTCTTGGGAGTAGTTCCCTCCCCTGATATTTTTTCAAGAATAGGGTGTTCTATATTTTTACGAGAACCACGCCCACTTCTCTCACAAGTTCTACTCCCTGAAATTCAAGAATAGGGGTCCTGATTGGGGCAAATCACGTACTGTACCGTGTTCCTCAAATTTGTGAAATATTTTACTACCTGTTCCTTGTGAGATTTGGTTTTCGGGATATTTTGCATTAAATAAATCACACACTTCACGTTGACTTCTTGTTTTGTCTCACCAAGTAGTATCAAAATTTCGATACGCTGCCTTTCAGACAATACCATTGTGATTTTAAAATTTTGATTTTTGATACGATACTAATATTCAGACTTCCGATTTACAACTAAAGTAAACAATTAGCCTGAACAGCCTGGTAGACGAAAAAAGACACACAAATACCTTATTTATTTTTTCTACCAACAATAATAATGGTTCAAATTCTTTTTCTGATGTTAATTTTTCCCAATAGTCCCTCATTACAGTAGTTATTTTATAAAACCCTAAAATTCTGGTTATTGCAAACATAAACTTGTTTACTTGGTATGGCTGGATTCCATTTTTCATGAGCTTTTCAATGAGCCCCCACAAGACCTAGGTTTCCATTTGAAAAAAAAAGTTGGGATAACTGGGGATTAGGGGGTTGGATTTTTTTTTAATTAACCGAAAAATGTGAAAAACTCAAAAGCAGTTACCGTGTTTCAGCGTTTTTTGAAAACATTTCTTGTTCAAAAGATATGAATTTTATTCCAGACCTTTGGCCATACCTGTATGACGATAAGGTATATGCGATATTGAAGGCAAACGACTTACAGTCGCTTAACTATAAATTCATTACCTAAAATTATATATAACGACAAGGTAGATGCGATATTGTTCTGGGCCAGTAGTAGTGCAAGTTAGTGATTAACTTCAATACAAAGAACTTTGGAGGTATTTTTCGGCTCAAATGTGGTTTTATATCTCCGAGAACTCCCTAGATTTTCGAAAATAATTGCGGCGCAACTCAGCACAGAGAGTACAATAAGAAAAATATGGCGGGAAAAACTTTTTTTGAAAAAAAAACGAGTTTATACATCTAAGAGAATTTTCGACACATTTGAAAATAAGTTACGGCACAAGTCAACATAACATTTTTTTAATCCAAAATCGCAAGGTTACTTTATAGACATTCAATTGTGAAAAAATATTTTCAGAAATACGAGAAGAAGAGAATAAAAAAGGTTCGACTTTACATAACCGTGCATATTGATATCGCATCAACGGCAAATCAAACATGATTCGTAGCAGACGAAAGTATTTTATCCTCTCGAATTTGTTACGAGTTTCTATTTGTGTTGGAAGTTTTACTTATACGTCTAGCTCTCTGCCGTTATTTGCGGTTGAACTGGAAACTAGACGCTTTGACTGTGTGCTAGTGAATTTAATATTAAAGCTGTCTGCTCAGCATCTGAAATTTAGACTGAAACTAAAAGCAATGCAGGAAGCTCGAAGCTGCGAAGTTGTCGAGCAATCCTAGTCTCAAATTTACGTTAATAATGTCTGTAAATGTATTATTATGCAGTAAAAAATGGCACCTGCAAACTGTTTATGAAAGAACTTTATGTGATCTATACAGCGGGCTCGCAAAATCTAGTTGATAATTTTTCTGAAAATTAAATACTTTGTATCTTATTGAACGTAGTTCCAAAAACTCTCTAAAAAAATTATTAGGGCTTTGGGTAGTCATGGTATAAATACACACCTGGCTTTCTATGCTAAATAGGCCCCGGCCGGACCTGTGTGTTCTACCTATAGATATAATTTTTTGGGATTTATTTTCACCACATTTCCAAATAAAAATCTAATACCAAAACCGCAGTTTAATTTTTAATGTAAAACTTTTGATGTGCCTCGTAAATAATGGAAATCCTCCATATCCATCACTTCTATAATCCGCATTAAAACGCTGCCAAATGTACGGGGAAAAACCCTCCATTCGAGCATATCAGACATCAATCGTGCATTTTCCTAGGCTTATAATTGACGTTAAAATATTCACCAGATTCTACAAACACTCGGTTTTTCAATGAACTGGAAAATATTGCACGTATGATTTATGGCGCAGTGAAATTCAATGTTGCCGGATTTTAGCATGCCCTTAAATTATTTTATTAATAATAAATGTAATAATGCCTTTTTTACAAGCAAATATTAATTTATTTGTTCCAGCGGCCAACAAGAAAAGTTTAAACAGGATTTTAAAAAACAGTCGATAAATTATAAGATGTGAGACAGGAAGAAAGACAGAGACCATTGGTGTAGAGAAACATAATAGTAGAAAATTACAGAAACAGTCATAGGGTTATTAAATAGTACTTATATAACAAATAAAAGAGAGTAAAGGAAAAAGAATAAAGGAATGAAATAATATCAAATTAAAAATAAACGCTAAGATATATAGGTAAGGCTTAATAATTAACAACAGGTACGTATATGTAACCAAATAAATCGGGGAAGAAGAAAAGAAAATTAGGATACAGGAACACAGTAATATAAGATTAAAATATGAAAAGTAACGTATATAAGACTAAGCAAAGAGGGGCCAGAAAGGAAAAAAATTAGCTTAATAAGATATAGGAGCATAATAATGCATCAATAGAGTATATAAGCCTTGACAACTATGTATGTAACAAAATAGAATAATACCAAGATACAGAAACAGCAATATAATATTAAAAACTGAGCCTTAGGGTCTATAAGATTCAACAAAAAACTCGTATACAACAAACGAAAACAAGAAAAGAGCTTTAGTAGACTACAGAAACATAATAATTAAGCAATTAAAAATAGAATATATACGGCTTGATAACTAGAATGTAGAAATAAACCGAGAAAGAAAAGAATAAGATTATTTGGATATAGCAACGCAATAATATTAAAAAATAAACACTAGTGAATATAAGACTTAATAGATACGTATAAATAAATCGGGTAAGGAGAAAATCAAAAGTTAAGGTACAGGAACGATAATAAAATAATAAAAGCTGACATAAGGACACATTAGATTTACCATAATATAACACACCCGAAATATAAATTAAAGTATTAGGCTAACCCAAACTAATAAGGAAAAAATCAGAATATTACATATAAAATTAAAATAAAGACATTATGTAGCATAAATAGTGTATAGTGAAATAAGATGAGAGAAAGAAAATTATTAGAGTAAAAGAGCACAATAATATAACAGTAAAATAACACAAGTACTTACGAGAGAACGTCACAAAAATAGAAATTAAAGTATACAATATATTTATACTAACACATACTAAACGAGTAAGAAAAAAAGAAAATGTTGTTAAGAGAGAGGAACACAGTATTTAAACATAGATATGAGAGTATATATGCTATAAAGATAGTATGAAACAGAGCAAAACGAGAAAATAAAAAAGAAGGGTATTAAGATACAGACACCATAATATAACATTAAAATACAAACAACCATTAGGGATTAAAAGAAAGAAGCAGAGTTCAAAGATTATTGAATAAACTTTGTTAGAAGATATAATACTTAAAAATAAGTACCTACTTTAGCAACAAGTATGTATATGCTGAAATAATACAAGAAAGGAAGCTATAAAAAGTATAACAATAAACGAATAGAAAAATATAACAATAACATAATACTAAGACAGAGGAACACAGTATTAAACATAGACATTAGAGTATATATGTGATAACGAGTGTGTATGAAACGAATCAATGCGAGAAAAGAAAAAAGAAGATTATTAAAATGCAGAAACCATAATATAATATTAAAAAATAAACAATAGGGATTGAAAAACACGCATTAGAATATATATAACTTAAAAATGATCACCTACCTTACCAATAAGTGGGTATTATGTGAAAGAAGACGAGAAAGGAAACTATAAAGAAATAATTACCATAAAAGAACATAATAATATATCAATAAAATTATTCAACAATTACATAATATATAACAAAGCAAAATAAGCACGTCAAAAAATATAACTTAGGATATACAGTAACAATAAAATAATACAACAAGCACATATATAATTATATAAGATAAGAACGCCAAAAAGGTCTACAATACTTATATACTTGCCAAACTAAACGAGTAAGTAATAAACAAAATATTGTTGAAATAGAGGAACACAATATAAACGAGAAAAGAAAAAAAAGATTATTAAGGTATAGAAACCATAATATAACATTAAAAAATAAACATTAAGGATAAAAAAACCACGCAGTAGGATATTTAAATCTTAAAGACAAGTAGGCATATAGTGAAACAAGACAGGAAAGGATATTATAAGAAAATTATTAGAATAAGGGAACATAATAATATTACAGTAAAATTATACAACAAGCACATATATAATTAAATAAGATAAGAACGCCAAAAAGGTATACAATAATTATATACTTGCCCAAACTAAACGAGTAAGTAATAAACAAAATGTTGTTGAAATAGAGGAACCCAGTATAAACGAGAAAAGAAAAAAAGATTATTAAGATATAGAAAGTATAATATAATATTAAAAAATAAACATTAGGAATTAAAAAACACGCATTAGAATCTTAGCAATAAGTAGGTATGTTGTGAATGCAGACAAGAAAGGAAACTATAACGAAATAAGTACAATAATAGAACATAATAATATAACAATGAAATTATACAAGTAAA
>MU192098.1:16712-31361 GCA_016904865.1 Pissodes strobi
TAAATATATAACGAAATAAGATAAGCACGTCAAAAATAGAAGCTAGGGCATACAGTACTTATATACAAACCCAAAGTAAACGAGTATGGCACAAACAAAATGATGATTATTATAATACAGAAACCATAATACAATCTTAAAAAAATAAACCTTAAGGATCAAAAAATCACGCAGTAGAATACTTAATATTTAAAGACAAGTAGGTATATAGTGAAACAAGACGAGAAAGGATACTATAAGAAAATTATTAGAATAAGAGAACATAATAATATATCAATAAAATAATACAACAAGCACATATATAATTATATGAGATAAGAACGCCAAAAAGGTATACAATACTTATATACTTACTCAAACTAAACGAGTATGAAAAAAACAAAATATTGTTAAAATAGAGGAATACAGTATAAACGAGAAAATAAAAAAAAAAGATTATGAAAAAGTATTAGAATAAAAGAACACAATAATAAACTAATACAATAAATATGTATATAATAAAACGAGATAAGAAGGCCGAAAAATAGAAACTATAATATAATATTAAAAAAGAAACAATAGGGATTAAAAAACACGCATTAGAATATATAAAACTTAAAAATAAGTACCTGCCTTAGCAATAAGTAGGTATATTGTGAAAGAAGACGAAAAATAAAACTATAAGAAAATAACTACAATATAAGAACATAATAATATAACAATAAAATTATACAACAAGTACATATATAAGAAAACAAGATAACGTCAAAAAATAAAACTTAAGGTATACAGTACTTATATACTAATATAAACTAAACGAGTATAAGACAAACAAAAAAGAAGATTATTAGAACACAGATACCATAATGCAATATTAAGAAATAAATATATGAAATGTAACAGAATATTTAAATCTTAAAAATAAGTACCTACCTACCTTAGCAACAAGTAGATATTATAGTGAAACAAGATGAGAAAGGAAATTATAAGAAAATTATATATCAACAAAATAATACAAGAATTACATATGAAACAAAACAAGATAAGAACGCAAAAACAGAAAATAGGGTACGCAGCACGTATATACTAACCCAAAATAAGCGAATATGGAAAAAACAAAATGTTATTAAGTTATAGGCACATAGTATTAAAACATGGATATAAGAGTATATATTTGATAACGAGTACATATGAAACAAGGCAAATCGAGAAACGAAAAAATTATATTATTATGTTACAGAAATCGTAATACAATATCAAAAAATAAAGATTAGAAATTAGAAAAACACGCATTAGAATACATAAAGCTTAAAAATAAGTACATACTCATATAAAAAAAACAAGAAAGAAGAATGAACTAAGAAAAACATTAATATATCACTAAAAAATAAAATTTCAAATATAAAATTCCTATAGATTAACTCAAACTAGACGTGTGAGAAAAACAATAAAATAGTTTTAAAATAAAGAAACATAGTATTAAAAACGTATAATAGTTCATATAAAACTTAACAACAAGTTCGCATACAACAAAATGAGAAACAGAAAACGAAATTATTACATTGCAGGAGACAATAATATTAAAAAAATAGATTTAAATTGTATAAGATTTAAGAATACGAATATACACACAAAGGGATAAAGAAAAATACATCATCAAAGCAAATAAGTCTTATCGACAAGTACGTAGGTATGTAGCAAAACAAAATGATAAATATATATATGCAGATAATTAGAATAGAGAACACAATCATAGAAGATTATTATTGATCACAATAATATAACACTAAAAACTAGAAATTATTAAGCTATACAATGTTCATAGGACTATCAACGTTGTCAAATTTCGTTTGTCTGGGCTCACGGGAATTGTGTTTTAACAGCTGCCATTCACAATGCTGAGTTTTAAATTTTAAATAATTGTCTTCTGCACACAGTTAAAAAACATCGCACAAACAATACCCATTTGTAATGATTGATTTGTGCTTTTTTTTCAGTTAGTTGCGATCTTATGGGCTAGTGTAAAACAGATTTCGTTAATTCTTATTTGTTTTTGCTGAATGAGTTTTAGAAAATTATCATGGTTCTTATTGGAAGCATTGAAGCATTACTTCGACTCTTTTGGAGAGGATAAGCCATGCTGCTGGTGGTGTCAAAATAAGTAACAACCCTTCTTTTATAGTATTATCTTTATGAATAAAACTGAGTCATACTCAGTTGTAGGTACTTAGCTGTGTTAGGGGCAACACTTATCGAATCGCCCTCGTATATAACGAAAAAACCTTATCGACAATATTTTTCGCTGGTTAAGGAAAACATTCCCCAATGATTTATGACAAAGTAAAATACAATGTTGTGGGGTTTTATTGCCTCTTATATTATTTTAATACTAATAAACGCAGGCTTTTTATATCTTTCTGGCAGTAAACTCTATTTTTATTTCGGGTTTATCGACCCTGTCATCAAATATTTGCTGATGTCTGAGCGGGGTTACCCGAAAGCAAGTACAAATAAAATTCCGGCATCTGATCACGGGTGTGTTTAGAAAAGGTTAGGTAAATTTTAATTAATTTTGCTATATCATTGCAAGCGATTAAAATCTGTCGTTTGCATTACAAAGTAACGACACGCAATCGTTGGTTATCGAATTTACCCGAGAAACATCATTATTTTATGATGTGCTAATGCAAAATTATTTACTGGAAAATTAAACAACTTTTTTTATTTATGTACATAACTCGATAAGTAAACCGTTTTTGTTCATGACAAGCCGAGGATTTTTTTAACACCCCTTCATTAATGATTTTATAAGTGATGCTGCTATTCTGGCTCCGCCCGCTACCACGAGACGTAGACCACATCAAACGCCTTATGTCAAAAGCTTTTCGACGGGTGGCAGTGACAGTACTGTGCGTTATTTCATAGGAACGTCATTCGGTGGAAGTGTGGCGATCGATGTAAGTAAACAAGTTAAAATACGTTTAGAACTGGCAACCGTGTAGCCATAACACGCAATCACCTTTTTACGGAAGCCTTGATGATAAGACCATTTGCCTAACAGCTTTTTGCTTAGCTATAAAATATGCGGAGCAAGCTTTTCTAATAAAAAACGTTATATGGTTTCCTTATCCTAGTTTCAGGTTTCCTATTTCTTTTTGTATAATTTTATAGCGCTCTAAAGTTAAAGAAGTTGATTTATTAAGTGTTTGCTTAGGCAGTGGAAGACTTTCAGTTCTTATGGTATAAATGGAGTTTGCTCGAATTATCTGCAGGTGTTGAAACATAAACGTATGAATGTCCGTAAGTTCCAAATTTCCAAATACTTTTCATTTGGATAAAGATCCAGAATGATAAAACTAACCAACAAGATAGACTCATAAGAATTAGTACAATAAGCAGGTTTTTAGAAGAGGTTTCCTGAGAAGTTAGAACGCTAATAGTAAAGGCAATAGCGCATATCGTTTCCATACATTTAGTATTTATAGATTCTCGCAAAGCTTTTTATAGCGTTGAGACTTGGGCATTTGCAGCTGCAATCGACTTAAGATATCATCATCATTATAAGAAATATCTACTAGTACTTCAAATTCCACATAAAGAGAGTCAAAGACTGAAGAACTAGGTCCAGGCAATGGAGTTCGACAAGGCAACCTCATCTCGCCTAAACTATTCGCACTAGCTCTGGAAAATGTGTCCAAGGAATCCAATCGTGGCATTAAATAACTCAAGGTTTGAGTGGTATAAATTACTTAAAATTCGCTGATGACAGTCTTTTTCAACTACATCGAAGAATTGAAAATCATGACGAATGAAATATATCCAAAGAAGGATCTCAATGCAACTAAAATAAAAACAATAGCTTAGACAATGTCAGTATGGATATTACCTTGAAAAGGTTGAATCACTATAAGTATCTTGGCCACACCAGCAAAGAGAGTAAGGTAAATCATACTGTTGAAGTGAGACGTACAATTTACTAAGCCTTCGGGGGAACAGATAAGATGTTGAAGGAAGACCATAGAAGAGATGGATCGACATCAGAAAGACTATAGCAGGAAGGCACTGGATAAGAGTGGCAAGAGATAGAAAGTTTCTCAAGAAAATAGGTAGACTTTGGAGGAAGTAGAAAAAGACTGATTCCTGCATTCTTTCTTGCAATGCTTCAAGTGATAATTAATAATTTTACTCCATTTTTGATATAGTTCATTTGAAATAATTTTGAGGTGGCTAAGCAGGACCTGCATCAATTGCTCTCTTCACTAAAATTTTACTGGCACAATCAAAGACAGTAAGGAAAATCATTCTGTTGAAGTAAGACGTACAATTGACTTAGCCTTTAGGAGTTCAGACAAGATGTTGGAGATCACGAGAAACCGAGAGAAGCATAGGAAGACCATAGAAGAGATGGATCGACGATATCAATAATACAATAACAGGCACTGGCTGCGCGTGACAAGAGATAGAAAGGTTCTAAGGGTAATAAATAGGCTCTGGAAGAAGAAGAAATAATTCCTGCATTCTTTACAGGGATGACTCAACTAATAATTAGTAATTTTACCCCATTTTTGATATCTTTAATTTGAAATAATTTTGAGGTGGCTAAGCAAGACCTGCACCAATTGGTATATTGACTGAAGTTTTACTGACACAATCAAAGACAGTAAGAAAAGTAATTCTGTTGAAGTAAGATGTACCATTTGCTAAGACTTTGGGGATCAGACAAGATGTTGAAGACTACAGGAAACCAAGAGAAGCGTAGGAACTCCATAGAAGAGATAAATCAACGATATCAAGAAGACGATAGCAGGGAATCACTGGAGGATATTGACAAGAGATTGAAAAGCTCTGAAGAAAATAAACAGATTCTGGAAGAATAAGAACAAGGGGAAGATAAAGAAATGATTCCTGCATTTTTTATTGTGATTATTCAACTGATAGTTTAGTAAGTTTACTTCATTTTCTTACATGGTTCATTTCAAATAATTTTGAGGTGGGCAATCAGGACCTGCACCAATTGTTATCTTGATTGAAGTTTCATTGACATAATCAAAGATAGTAAGTGAAATCGTTTTGTTGAAATAAGACATACAGTTTACTTAGCTTTTGGAGGATCACGCAAGATGTTGGAGACCACGAGACACCAAGAGAAGCGTAGGAAGACCATAGAAGAGATGAATCAACGATATCAGAATTACATTAGCAGGAAGACACTGGATGAGAGTGACAAGAGATAGAAAGGCTCTGAAGAAAATAAATAGACTCTGGAAGAAGAAGAACAAGAATAAGAAACGCATTCTTCACAGCGAAGCTTCAAGTGATAACTAGTAATTTTAGTCTATTTCTTATATGGTTGTTTCGAAATAAATTTGAGGTGGTTAATCAGGACCAGCCCCAACTGCTATATTGACTGAAGTTTTACTCACACAATCAAAGACAGGAAGGAAAATCATTTCGCTGAAGCAAGATGTAAAATTTACTTAGCCTTTGGGGGATCACACAAGATGTTGAAGACCAAGAGAAACCGAGAGAAGCATAGGAAGATCATAGAAGAGATTGATCGACATCAGAAAGACGATACCAGGAAGGCACTGGATGAGAGTCGCAAGAGATAGAAATGTTCTGTAGAAAATAAGTAGATTATGGAAGAAGTAGAAAAAGAACTGTTCCCTGCAGTTTTTATTGAAATGCTTCAAGCGAATATTTCCCTCATGTATAAAAAATCCCATTAGAGGAGTGCAATTCTCGGAAAATTACAGCGGTAATTGCACTGTAGAAACCGAAAGAGCACAGCGATAATTGCATCGTACGTATCTATGGTAATTCCATTGAAAATTTGACAGCGACAATTTATAAATAACGTCAAAGTCTAGTGAATATATAGGTATTATTAAAAATGTCTCGTTTCGGATTTAAAAAAAATCGTTTTTTTTGCATCTCTGTACTTTGTTTACAGTTACATGTACGTTTTTGTATTAAAAAAAGAATAAAAATGTATTTTTTTAAAACCATGTCCTAATTCGGGAAATATTCCCCCGAATTACACTCGTGCATCAAAATAACAAGAAAATTTTGCATTCGAGCGTGTTGTCTTAGAAAAACTGCATTCGGTCATTTTCATATTTTGCAAAAAGAGCCCTCCACCTTCGGTGTCGGGCTCTTTCTCCAAAATATGAAAATGAACTCATGCAGTTTTTAGACAACACGCTGTCATGCAAAATTATCGGTAATTTTGGTGCACTTGTGCAATTACTTCCGATAATTGGTAATTTTACTCTATTTTTGGTATGGATCATTTGAAATAATTTTGAGTTGGCTAAGCAAGACCTGCATCAATTGCTCTCTTCACTAAAGTTTTACTGACACAATCAAAGACAGTATGGAAGACGTACAATTTACTTAGCCTTTAGGGAAACAGACAATATGTAGCCCTCGAGAAACCGAGAGAAGCGTAGTGGTTGGAGACCACTGGAAACCGAGAGAAGCGTAGGAAGACCTTAGAAGAGATAAATCAACGATATCAAGAAGACGATAGCAGGAAATCACTGATATTTACTAGGGATTAAAAGGCTCTGAAGACAATAAACGGATTCTGGAAGAATAAGAACAAGAAGAAGAGAAATAAATGATTCCTGCATTGTTTATTGTGATTATTCAACTGATTTTTACTCCATTTTATTACATGGTTCATTCGAAATAATTTTTACGTGGGCAATCAAGACCTGCACCAATTGTTATCTTGATTGAAGTTCCACTGACACAATCAAAGGTAGTAAGAAAAGTCATTCTGTTGAAGTAAGACGTACAATTTACTTAGCCTTTGGGGGATCACGCAAGAGGTTGGATACCACGAGAAACCGAGAGAAGCGTAGGAAGACCATAGAAGAGATAGGTCGACGATATCAGAATGACATTAGCAGGAAGACACTGGATGAGAGTGACAAAAGATAGAAAGGCTGTGACGAAAATAAATAATAGACTCTGGAAGAAGAAGAACAAGAACAAGAAATGTATTCCTCACAGCGAAGCTTCAAGTGATAATTAGTAATTTTAGTCTCTTTTTTATTTGGTTGATTTGATTTGAGGTGGCTAATCAGGACCTGCGCCAATTGCCATCTTGACTGAGATTTTTCTGACACAATCAAAAACAGTAAGGGAAATCATTCTGTTGAAATAAGAAGTACAATTTACTTAGCCCTTGCGGGCTAGATAAGATGTTGGAGACCACGAGAAACCGAGAGAAGCGTAGGAAGACCATAGAAGAGATGGATCGACGAAGTCAAGAAGGCAATAGCAAAAAGGCACTGGATAAGTTTAGCAAGAGATGGAAAGGGACTGAAGACAATAAATAGACTCTGGAAGAGGAAGAAAAAGAACTGTTTTTTGCGTTCTTTATTGCGATGCTTCAAGTGAATATTTCCCTCATGTATAAAAAATCCCATTAGAGGAGTGCAATTCTCGGAAAATTACAGCGATAATTGCACTGTAGAAACCGAAAGAGCACAGCGATAATTGCATCGTAAGTATCTATGGTAATTCCATTGTAAATTTACGACTGACAGCGACAATTTATAAATAACGTCAAAGTCAAGTGAATATATATTATTAAAAATGTCTCGTTTCGGATAAAAAAAATCGTATTTTTGCGTCTCTTTGCTTTGTTTACAGTTACATGTACGTTTTTGTATTAAAAAAAGAATAAAAATGTATTTTTTTAAACCATGTCCTTATTCGGGAAATATTCCCCCGAATTACACTCGTGCATCAAAATAACCAGATAATTTTGCATTCGAGCGTGTTGTCTTAGAAAAACTGCATTCGGTCATTTTCATATTTTGGAAAAAGAGCCCTCCACCTTCGGTGTCGGGCTCTTTCTCCAAAATATGAAAATGAACTCATGCAGTTTTTAGACAACACGCTGTCATGCAAAATTATCGGTAATTTTGGTGCACTTCTGCAATTACTTCCGATAATTAATACTTTTATTCCATTTGTATATGGTTCATATGAAATAATTTTGAGGTGGTTAATCAGGACCAGCCCCAACTGCTTTCTTGACTAAAGTTTTACTCACACAACCAAAGACAGCAAGGAAAATCATTTTGCTGAAGGAAGACGTAAACTTTACTAAGCCATTGGGGGATCACACAAAATGTCGAAGACCAAAAGAAACCGAGAGAAGCGTAGAAAGGCCTTATCAAGAAGGCGATAGTAGGAATGCACTGGATGAGATTAGCGAGAGATAGAAAGGCTCTGAAGAAAATAAATAGACTCTGGAAGAAGAAGGAAAATAACTGATTTTTGCATGCTTCAAGTGATAATTAATAATTTTAGTCCATTTGTATATGGTTTATTTGAAATAATTTTGATTTGATTAATCAGGACCTCCCCAACTGCTATCTTGACTGAAGTTTTACTCACACAATCAAAGACAGCAAGGAAAATTATTTAGCTGATCACACACGAGAAACGGAGAGAAGCGTAGGAAGACCATATCAAGAAGACGATAGCAGGAAGACACTGGATGATATTATGTGCTATTCTAATCCTAATACTATTGGCGTTGGATGTCAATTTATTACGTTCGATTCTAAGATAAAACTACTTGGCAAATGGCGCTCAACGACGGTTTACAAACAAGTTATTATTTACCAAGGAAAATTGAACTGCGATCAGATGTTTACCATGTAATCCAGACGTCACCAGTCCTCGTAATGGCTCAGGCAGCACCGTCTGCAATCGAACACCAGGCTCAGCTCGTCTCAGGGAGGGTTGGTTCGAACTATCTTTTCCCAATATCAAGTTCCGTAATATTGTAAATAAATAAGGAATTAAATCAAAATAAGTAATAGTCCAAGTCGGGGTTGGACGCCACCAAGTTGACTTTTGCTGGCAAGCCCTATCGATGTTAAACGGACACAGAAAAAAAAACTTGGAAATAAAAAGAAACTAAGTTCAAATTCTAATGTCGAAATACGTAAACAATTACCTGTCGAAGACTACGATATTTGCGTGGTCACCATTCAAAATCTACATACTCACATACACCCTAAATAATACCAAGCATTTGAGGTCAATACTTTATTTTGAATAGTAAAATATAGCAAGCTCCTCTAGCCTATTAAGTAGTTTCCCTGGATAGAAAGTAGCCAGCTACCATGTAGTGAAATTTCGAAATGACCCGGTCTACTGACTGACTAGACACACCCCCTAGTCAACCTTGACAGTTTGATGTAAAATATTTGAAGGTATCAAATGAAAGGTTATAAAATTTTTAAAGTTTTAGTGTCAAATAAAAGGTTATACAATTTTGAAAGTTCGCTTCTTCGAAACACTTTGCTGCAACTTGCAACCTAGACGGTGATAGAAATACCGAATTTATCACATAGACTATACTAAGTTAATTTAACTCGGTTAGTATAGCCTTTCCAAAAACCCAAGTTGCAAGTTTCAACAAGAGAACGTATTCCTCAAAAAAAAACAATGTTATGTTCGATTGTCAAAGCCAAAATTAAAGTAAAAGATAATAAAATGGATTAACTTCCTCGGATATAAAATGTACTAGAGATAGTCCATAAATCTAGCACCCGTAAGAAGTAAGTAATGTTTCTAAGCTACCGTAGTAACACTTCACAAAAAGGTATTTAAATATGTATACTACAGTAGATTATGCTGTATGCTATTACTTACTAAAAAATTAATCAACCGTTTTCAAAAAATGACCGAGTACTAGATTCGGTGTAAAATTTAAAAGTCTGTGCAAAGCATTAAATATTCCTGGCACAATAGTACTGTCCAAGTGTAGTAATATAAATATAAAATTAGACTTATCTCGAGTAACAACATCAGACTCCCGAGGTTATATCCGAGAATTAGCCATCATTCTTCTCTGTATGTCAAAACAGTGCTGATTAACCAGATTCCGGGTAAAATTGGCTCTTCCTGAACTACAGGGAAACAGTCATAGAACCCCGCAACAAAGCGCTACCGGAACTCCACCGTAGAATACATCTACTAAAACCATTTCCAAAAACTAGCTCCAAAAACCAGCTTCAAAAGAAACCAGCTCCAAAAACCCTAGAAGCGTAAATTAAACCATAACAACAACATAACACGAACTTTACAAAAATGCCAAACTCGGCCCCAAATATCTACTTGAAATTCTATATTCGAACAACTTGAAATCACTTACCCATAACTAGAGGTTTACTAAAACTTCCTGGGTATGTTGAGAAGGACAACGGTCTATATCGCCATTACGGCGGTTGCTAAGACTTAATTCCCACGCAACTGACCTTTCCTCCGGAGCCCTAATCGACTTCCAGTCTTCTTCATGTACAAAGTACGGACACTCCTCGCGGACTACCTCTCTACCCAAGGGAACTTATTTGGCTAATGATTAAACAAAAGCCTTCCAAAGTTTTTCTTCTGTTTCCTCTCCTCTTACTGGATCAAAATATCGGAAACAAATCTGTAAACACGTCAATCACTATCAGCTGACATTCAACTAAAAATCTTCATAGAAACCCTAGACAGGTACAAACTTATCCAGAAAAGACAATAGAGATGGTCGACCAAGTCGATATACCTCCCAAAAATAATCTTTATAAATAAGAGAATTTTCACCCGTAACAATGAGATTGGCAAGAGATAGAAAGGTTCTGAAGAAAATAAATAGACTCTGGAAGAAGAAGGAACAGAACTGATTTTTGCGTTCTGTATTGCGATGTTTCAAGTGATAATCATTTTAGTCTCATTTGAAATGATTTTGAGATGGTTAATAAGAACCTACACCAATAGCTTCCTTGACTGAAGTTTTACCGATACTGTTGAAAAACAAAAATAAAACACATATTTTTTAATTGGTTCAAGTTGTAACGCAAATAGAGAATTCGAGGGAATCTTAAATATAATATATAATAAAGTCTAATAATTTGTTGAAGGTTCAGCTGCAGAAGCACAATGTTTTCATGACCAACGCTAAATCGTCAATATATCTCTACCATCCTTAGAAATTCAGCTTTCCTTCTTCTGCGATAGATGAAGCGGATTATTCTATGGCCTCTTGTACTGGCAATCCAGTGGACTGTATATTCCAGTAAGGTAAACCCATAAATACTTAAATGTGTGCTCGTAACTAATACCAGCGATCTTCCACGGATAATTCGTTGAGTTTCTGGATCTCAAAATTACCGAATAATACTAAATACAACAAAAATGCCAGTAATAGGGCAGATCCACTAGCACTGAATGATATAGGAAAAGTCACCTAGCGTAAGCTGATTTTTTCGTTACTCATCAACACGTGACCTTTGTCCAAAAGACTGACAATATTAAGAGCCGACTAGTTCTAGATCAGATTCTGGATAGCTGGAAATTCACTTGGAGTAAAACCTGTGCGTAGCATAGCTACTCTATAGTCATAAGCCTTTTGTGCTAACAACAATGAAACCTTTGCTTGAAAGATACATAAGGGATGCTGTATTGGCTAGTGGCCATTTTTACCAATACCAATTCGCCTATGGTGAGGATATGTCTGCGGAGACAGTACTCCATTGTCTTGCGTACTAGAGAAAGCGCTGTAAAATAAGGAACTACTTTTAAGTTCGTTTCTAGACTAAGATGGAGCGTTGGATTTACAACAGATATGCGAAATCTTGGAAAAGGAAACACTTGCTACAGAAGGAGAAGGGAACTCTCGCAACTTAAATGGTAAAAGTTATTTTTTTTCGCTACGCATCAACATGTAAAAGCCAGTTAATTCTAAGTCACATTCTGAGTTGCTGGAATTCACTTAGAGCAAAACCTGGGCGTAACGGATAGCCGTATGTGTTTTGAACTTTCGACAAGTTTGGACAATGGAAGAGCCGCTTGAAAGACACATAAAAGATGGTGTATTGGCTTATAATGAAACTTTGGAAGAGAGGGTATTTGCTTCACAGACCAACCTAGATGGTTATATAAATGAAATTAATAATCGCTAATCGTGAGAAGATAAACTAGGTCGTCACTCCCTGGATCTTAAAATAATCAATCTGGCTGTATATCAAGTATTATTGGATATCTATACAGATTGATTATTTTAAGATCCAGGGAGTGACGACCTAGTTTATCTTCTCACGATTAGCGATGATTAATTTCATTTATATAACCATCTAGGTTTGTCTGTGAAGCAAATATCCTCTCTTCCCAAGTTTCATATATCTGTTGTATATCCATATACGAAGGATGGGTTATAGAACGCTCCCTTTAAGTCTGGAAACGAGCTAAAAAGTAGTTACTTATGTTGCAGCGCAAGCAAGGCACTGAAAAAGTGTTATCATCCAATACACCATCTTTTATGTGTCTTTCAAGCGGCTTTTCCATTGTCGAAAGTTCAAAAAACATACGGCTATCCGTTACGTCCATCAGGTTTTGATCCAAGTGAATTCCAGCAACTCAGAATGTGGATTAGAACTAACTGGCTTTTACATGTTGATGAGTAGCGACAAAAAATAACTTTCACCATTTAAGTTGCGAGACTTCTCCTTCTTTAGCAAGTGTTTTATTTTCCAAGATTTCGCACATCTGTTGTAAATCCATATACGAAGGGTGTATTATAGAACGCTCCATCTAAGTTTTGAAATCAACTTAAAAGTAGTTCCTTATGTTACAGGGCAAGGCAATGGAGTACTGTCTCATTAGACATACCCTCACCATAGGCGACTTGGTCTTGGTAAAAACGGTCACTAGCCAATACAGCATCTCTTATCTGTCTTTTAAGCAACGGTTTCGTGTCGTTAGCACAAAAGACTTATTACTATAGAGTAGATGTGTTACGCACAGGTTTTGCTCCAAGTGAATTTCCAGCTACCCATTCCATAATCTGATTTAAAACTAGCTGGCTCTTAATATTCCCAGTCGTTTAGACAAAAGCCTCGTGTTGATGAGTAACGAAAAAATATCAGCTCAGTATGTCACTTTTCCTATATCACTCAGTGTTAGTGGATCTGTCCTATTACTGGCATTTTGGTGGTGTTTGGGAATCGAGTATTATTAGGTAATTTTGAGATCCAGAAACTCAACAAATTATCCGTGGAAATCCGCTGATTCCATAATGGTAGTTATCAGCAGCTATTTTATTTATGTTTTCATGGTTCAGTGGTGGTCAAAACTTCAGTCAAGAAAGCAGTTGGGGCAGGTCCTGATTAACCACCTCAAAATTATTTCATATGAACCATATACAAATAGACTAAAATTATTATTTATTACTTGAATCATTGCAGTAAAGAACGCAAAAATCAGTTCTTTTTCTTCCTCTTCCAGAGTCTATTTATTGTCTTCAGTTCCTTACTACCTCTTGCTAAACTCATCCAGTGCCTTTTTGCTATTGTCTTCTTGACATTGTCGATCCATCTCTTCTATGGTCTTCCACATCTTGTCTGATTTCTCAAAGGCTATGTAAATTGTATGTTTTACTTCAACAGAATGATTTTCCTTACTGCCTTTGATTGTGTCAGTAAAACTTCAGTGAAGATGGCAATTGGCACAGGTTCTGATTACCCACCTCAAAATTATTTGAAATGAGCCATGTAAGAAAATGGGCTAATATTACTAATTATCAGTTGGATGATCACAATAAAGAATGCAGGAATCCTTTCTTTATCTGCCTCCTGTTCTTCTTGTTCCAGAGTCTATTTATTTTCTTCAGACCTTTCTATCTCTTGCCAATCTCATCCAGTGCCTTCCTGCTATCGGGTTTTTGATATCGTCGATCCATCTATTCTATGGTCTTCCTACGCTTTTTTCGGTTTTTCGTGGCCCCCAAAGAATGAGTAAATTGTATGTCTTACTTCAACAGAATGATTTTCCTTACTGTTTCTGATGGTAAAACTTTAGTAAAGAGAGCAATTGGTGCAGGTCCTTATTACCCACCTCAAAATTATTTCAAATGAACCATGTAAGAAAATGAAGTACAATTACTAACTATCAGGTTGAGTAATCACAATAAAGAATGCAGGAGTTATTTCTTTCTCTTTTTGTTGTTCTTATTCTCCCAAAATCTTTATTTTCTTCAGAGCTTTTCAATCTCTTGTCAATATCCTCCAGTGATTTCCTGCTATCGTCTTCTTGATATCGTTAATTAATCTCTTCTATGGAGTTTCTACGCTTCTCTTGGTTTTCTGTAGTCTCTAACATCTTGTCCGATCTCCAAAGGCTCAGTAAATGGTACGTCTTACTTCAACAGAATGACTTTTCTTACTGTCTTTGATTGTATCAGTAAAACTTCAGTCAAGATACCTATGAAATTTAAAATACTAGGACACAGCTAGTTGTAAATCACATTCTGAGCAGTTGGAATTTACTTAGATCAAAACCTAGGCGTTGTCGCGACCTGCTTTTGTTTGTCAGATTGTTACAAACCTTTCCTGGTGAGCGGAAGCAAGAAAGGTTTTATATTAAAATATTTAGGACCCTTCGAGCGGTATCAAGGCCTAAGTAGTAATTATTGTGAGTAAGCCTTGCTTTTCTAAAGATAGCTTAATTATGAACAACCTACATTAAATATGTAATTCAATTCGATAATATTGTGAACTAGTTAAAATCATTAATTAAATATCACCCTGTCGCAAGTTTGAACTTGAACTTGAAAAATGTTATATAAACATTCACTGTTAATTATAAACAATTTGA
>MU192099.1:5274-31360 GCA_016904865.1 Pissodes strobi
AAAGTTATAATCCTTTTCCTACCCCAAACCTAGTTCTTGGTTAGCCATATCAACTGCTAAGACTAGGGGTTTCATTAACCACAGTAGAAAAGTCGAGTCTGTCAAAGTTCTTCGAGTGAAGTTTCTAAGTAGTCTCTCAAGTAGTTCAAAGTGTAGTGTCCAAGTCCTCTTAGATACCTTAACATTAAATAAAACACAACACAACATAAGATAAACTATATTTACAAAGCAGTGACCAAAAAGACCTATAAACAATTCATAAAACATACCTCAAGTCGAGAAAGCATGCGCACCTTAATAATTGGGTATAGGCTAGTCTCATTAAGATTCTGACCAGTAAACGCTGTTAAAACTCTATCGTTGGGTCTTTGACCAATACACATTCTTAATCTTTTCTCATTTAGTTTATCTAATATACTTTATTGTTTTTTTAAGTGCTTTCTTTTTCTTCGCTTCTCACCTTACGTAAAGAATCCCGTACTACCATCGGAGTTATACCCCTGCACGCTGAGTAAGGCGTGGCATCGCGATTCAAACGTATGATGACAGACCGGTGGAGGCATTAAGAAAAAATTAAAAGAACTGTCATCACGATTACTCGCGACAATACTAACAGCATTTTATCAATGGTGACTATTTTTAATGTATTGTCTCAGACGACTAATTTTTTCTTGGTGACACTTGCTGTGAGATATTACACAGTTTTTAGAGAGCCATAAACCACTTGTAGAAATTTCTTGATAACACAAATAACAATTGTTACCTTTAACATTTTGATATGGTTGTTTTTTAGAAGCATATGTTACTGTGATACGTTCTGACATGTTTGTGTCTAACTATAAATAAAATGGAGCATTTTATATGAGTAATCTAGATCCAGCTGGGTAAAACAAGATTCAGAACTGTTAAAAAAGGTAGAACATATTTACGTGAAAAATGTTTGAATCATGTTAGTGATTGTTTTAATATGTCTTGTATTCGATGGTATATTCAATATAAGGATCAGTGGAAGAAGAAAATGGAAATGGAAGGAAAATTTCACCAATAATAAATATTTGGTTTCATTTAAAAATAGTTTAGTATAAAAAACATGCCTGTTCCAACAATATATAAGTGTCCTAAATGTAAGGGTGAATCAGATGTACCACATGGTGAACCATGTCTAGCTTGTGAATGTCAACAACATTTTAAATGGATGGATGGTAAAAAGCACATACCATCAAATTACTTTGATGGTCTAGAAAAAAAGGGGGATAGAAGAAATAACCAAAGAAATTCATAATATTATATGTATACAATGTTTTTTTTTTGTAAAGTTAGAAATTAAAAAGACATGAACAAATTATTTTGTTTTAATATTTGTATTATATGACCATTAACCAGTATACTAAACAAAGAAAGTTTTATTTGTAATGAATAGGGTGTAGGTACGTAGGTAGGTAGGTTCCGGCACCGCAGTGAAACTTCTGCGAGGGTGAGCGACCTGACCGGATGCGTCCCCCGGGCGGCGGATAGGGGAGTGGCCTGACGTCCTTGGACACTGGGTTAGTGGTGGCCATAATGGAGGATGAGGGGATTAAAACCCCCAACGCCTCCTAAAGTCACTGCCGCAGATCAGCTCAACCCAGGGCCTAATAGCTAATGAGAACGGGCCTAGCGAACCAGGGGTACCCTAGCTGGGTCTGTGCTCTTTTTCAATTAGTCTTGAGCCAGACTCCCTCCTTTACCTTTCTGCTGTCCGATCTCCCTTGATCAACTCTTGTTCTTTCCGACCCCATCGCTAAAGTGTGGCAAGTATAACTGGAACAGCGGAAAGAATGCGGGCAAAAAATTGGCGATGTTGTCGAGTAGTTTTTTGAGAACTAATATTTATACCTATTATTTAGAGAAACACATAATTTAATATACTCATTAACTCATTGAAAATAAAAAGTAATATCCAAACTGGAACTTTACTATTACTTCAACTTTAATTCATAATCTATTTTACACATTATCAATTTAAATAAATTTGCGACATTTATATCTATTTGCCCGATACATCCGGCAACAAGTGCGTCAAGTTCCCCTCGTCCTCGTGACAAAGTGCATCAAGGCGATTGGCTGCAAGTCATTTTTCCTCTCTTTGCTTCTCAGACGTCGCTGCTCCAAATAAGTTTGCCACACTTTACTAGAGCATTCGAGGGCATGGGGTCAGCTCCTTTTTCTCTTCTACACCTGGCCGTAGGTATAAAAGGCACAAAAACGACCACAATGCAATGAACCAGGATCAGAGAAAGGAAATTACGGTGCAGGGTTTCGGATGCCCAGTACCGGTCCAGGTCGCGGGTGTTGGAGCAGGCCCCGCTGGACCGTCAGCCAGCTACTGCGGCTCTCCGTCGGTGGAATGCCAGGCCGAGGGGAGCAAAAATACTACTGGACTAAATATAGAAGACTTAAATCAACAGAAGCGGGAACAAGAGATGGAGCCTTTTGCCAGAAGGGATTCCATTTCAAGAACCCCTCCAAATCAGAGGAAACTCTCTCTACCCGAACTAGAAGACACCCTATCCGAGAGTATCAAAAGGGCATCTATGCCAAAACAGCACAAACGGAAAAGAATGGAGGAAACTTTTGCTAAGCAAAATCTATCCCCAAATACTACAAGTACCTTTAAAAACAGTATCGAGGAAATATGCAAGCGGGTCTCTCTTCTAGAGAGAGCCCTGAAGGAGACCTATAAACCAAAAATAGAGTTTGTTGAGATCTGCAGCGGACTGACACTTTGGTGCGAACAATTGAAATGAGACAATATCGCGATCTGTGAAGAGAAGGCATTTGAAGAAAACCAGAAACTAGAAGACCTAACAGAAGAAAATCGTAAGCTTAAAACAGAAGTAGAGTTTTTAAAGCTCCATCGACAAAGGGAGTCTACAAGCTCCGATGGAAAGTGTGACGCATGCTCTGAGATGCAAAAGATGGCCGCAAAAAGGAAAGAATTGCTACGTTTTCGAGACTTCGAAAACTTCCTACATATATCTGAGGACGAATGGAATAGTAATCTAATACCAAAAGCAAGATCAACGCAGGGTTTTGTTTGGGAAGCGGACATTGAACATGACATCATTCTACCCTGTTACATTAACTTTGAATCTGAATACAGAATCGTGGGCAGGGCGATCGAAAACTTTGGAGGAAAAGATGGCCTAATGAACCAGGGCAAACAGCAAGGGGAAGTCGCCATAATGTCACACTCCCTGGGTTTCCCGGATAAGAACGGTGTGTTCACCTTTAGGTCAAGACGTCTCTACTATCCCATAATAGCTGACAACGAAGGACGGAAGGATTTTAGGGATGAGCTTACATTCAAATATATGGAGACAATTAAGCATTATGCTGAGGCAAATGGCTGCAAAAAAATTGCAGTCCCAGACCTAGACGGAGTCGAAGGATTGGTGTTTAGACGAATTACAGAATTTATTTTTGCATATTCCACCGTTGACATTGTTTGGTACACTGCAAACAACCAAAACCCGAGCAAAACCGCCACTCAAAGAAAAGAAAGAGTAAACTCTCAAATAACTGGGAAGTTACGTAAACCCAAGCAAGACGCTCTACTCATAAAGATCAAAGATAAATCATATTCTGAGCTTTTGCAAACGATAAAGAAAAAAGTTGACCCCGGTCAGTTAGGGGCGGAAGTCGGTATGGTCAAAAAAACAAAAGCTGGTGAACTACTCATTACAGTAAACAATGGATCAGATAAAATGGACGCACTAAGACGAGAAATAAGCGAAAAGATCCCAGAGGCAACAACAGCCAAACTAACGAGCAAAAAGGTTCTGCATATTAAGGACCTAGATGCTGTAACCACGGAAGAGGAAGTCAGAAATGAGATAGAAAAAGTCTCAGCAATAGATCCGAAGCAGGTCGAAACAAGGGCACTAAGACCTACATACAACGGAAAGCAAAATATCACAGTCCTGCTACCTGAAGGTGAAGCAGATAAGCTGCTCCAAATAGGCAAACTGAAAGTGGGGTGGACCTGGTCACGAGTAATGGAGAGGACAATCAGCATGAGATGCTTTAAGTGCTGGGAACATGGACACTCAAAAGAATCCTGTAAAGGTCCTGATAGAGAGCAGCTATGTTTGAAATGTGGCAAAGGAGGGCACAAAGCTTCCGTCTGTAAGAGCACACCATTTTGCATAACATGCAATAACGAAGGTCATCAGACCACAAGTAGTAAATGTCCCAAGTTTAAAGGCAACTCAACTCCAAATGAACAGTAAATCAAAGATTCTTCAGATCAATACAAACAGAAGCAAACAAGCCCATGACATGGCCTTAGCCACTGCACAGGAAATAGGAGTAAGTTTTCTACTAGTTAGCGAACCAAATATTAGAGCTCTAGAAAACAGGAAAGACTGGGTATGCGACACAGAGCAAGTAGTTGCCTTAAAGATTATGGACCCTAATATCATCGTAGAAAGTCACGGTGGAGGTCATGGCTTTTGTTATGCTAGTACACCACACTTCTCAATCTTTTCATGTTATTGTTCGCCAAACAAAGACATCGACGACTTGGAGCAAACTCTTGAAGAGCTCGGGCATTTTCTCGCAGTAAATAGAAACGTCGTAATAACTGGGGACTTCCTTCAACTCTAAATCGCCGCAATGGGGTGCGAATAAGTCCGACAACCGGGGATTACTCCTAACTGAATGGTTAGCTCAGCATGACCTGATAATCGCAAACGAAGGTGAAAAACCAACATTCGTGGTGCAGGGTTACGACTCCGTGTTGGATTTGACCATCTCAACTGCGGACATAGCCAGTCGTATTGCGAACTGGGAAGTCGACGAAAAAGAAAGTCTTAGCGACCACAGGTATATCTCTTTCGACATACAGGGAACTGAAGACAAAACCAGACCGGTAAAAACTACTTCACAGGGTTGGAACGTAAGAAAACTAAATGCCCCAAATCTAGAAAAATCTGTAAATAACATCCCTTACAATTTCACAAGACCAATCAGCAACTATACAATAGCCCTCACCAAAATCTGTGATGACAGCATGCCAAAAAGAATGCAAACACATAAGAGAAGTCCGGTTTATTGGTGGAGCGAGGAAATAGCAAACCTGAGGAGTCAATGTATCCAAAAGAGGCGATTGTACACCAGAAATAAGAGAAGAAATTCCCTAGAACAAAACCAACGCAAATGGGAGGATTACCAAGAAGCAAAAAAGAATCTTAAGATCCATATCAGGAGAGCAAAGAGAAATAGCTGGAACTCGCTATGCGACGACGTCGATAGTGACATTTGGGGCGAAGGATATAAGATAGCCATGAAGAGGCTAAACGGATTTCCTCCTAAGCAACAATTGTCTATGAAACGTACCGAGGAGGTGGTAAAACATCTATTTACGATACACCCACAGGTTTCCTTCGACCGAGCATTAAACGTGCAACCTATTATCTTCTCCGCCGAGGAGCTAAAATCGGCCTGTCAGAAACTAAAAAACAATAAAGCACCAGGCCCGGGAAATATAGCTCCCGAAGTTCTAAAATATCTCGCCTTAAGAAGACCAGAATACGTTCTCGCCGTATACAATGAGTTGGCATCCAAGGAGTGTTTCCCTAAGGACTGGAAAATGCCGAGGCTCCTCCTTCTTAGAAAAGAAGTCAAACCTATTGAAGACCCCAACAGCTACAGGCCGATATGTCTGCTGGACGTGGAGGATAAGCTATACGAGCACCTAATTTTAAACCGTTTAAAGCAAGAACTGAAACGTACTGGTGGGTTGGCAGAAAACCAACACGGATTTAGGGAGGGCAGGCAGATAGTAGATGCCATCAGACAAGTCGTAGCCTTGGCAGGGGAAGCTGCAGCGTATACATGGAAACACCGAAGGTTCTGCGTCGTCATAACTCTCGACGTTAAAAATGCATTCAATAGCGCTTCTTGGAGAATAATCCTCGATAATCTGCGTAGAAGAGACGTCGATAAAGCCCTGTTAAACCTGATATCCTCATTGAGGCAGAAGGAAACTCAAAAGTTATCGAGGTAAATAGTGGAGTTCCGCAGGGTTCAATCTTGGGTCCGACTCTGTGGAACGTCTTGTACGAAGGATTGCTGACATTAGTACAACCTGAAGGAGTGAAACTTGTGGGCTTCGCGGATGACGTGGCCATGGTGGTAACAGCCCCAAATGAGGAAACCCTAATGAATCTTTCAAATGCAGCCCTACTAAAAGTCACTTCCTGGATGAATAAACATATGCTGCATCTAGCACCTGAAAAAACAGAAGCGGTATTACTCACCAAAAAGAGAAAATGGGGACAAATAAGATTAGACGTGGTCCGAACAATAATTGGCCCAAGTCCCAAAATTAAATATCTTGGAGTGTAGCTTGACACAAAAATGAATTTTAGTCACCACATAGAACAAGCAGCAAAAAAGGCGGAGAAAACTATAAAGGCCTTAAGTGCCATAATGCCAAATACAAGAGGACCAAGAAGTTCAAAAAGAAAGCTCTTGACAAGCGTCGTGCAGTCGCAACTGTTATTCGCTGCCGCGGTATGGTACGGCGCGATGAGTAACGGTAGATGTCGTAGGCGTCTCCTTGGCCTACAAAGACAAATATTGATCAGAGTTTATAGTGCTTATAGAACTATCCCAACGGAAGCCGTCCAGACCATTGCAGAAGAAAGTCTGAACCGCTACAGAGGCACCGTCTGAAACACATAGCCAGGACAAACCTGATAAATACATGGCAGCGAGAATGGGACATCTCCACAAAAGGAAGATGGACTCACAGATTGATCCCAAACATAGAAACATGGATTAACCGAAAGCATGGAGAAATAGACTATTACCTTACCCAGGCTCTCTCGGGACACGGATGCTTTAAAAAATACCTGTATGAGAGAAACAGAGCTGATACTGCAGCCTGCACCTACTGCGGCGAACACGATGACGTCCACCACACTCTATTTGAATGTCCGCAGTGGCATCAAGCCAGGGAAAACTATAACATATCCACCGGTCTTGCTTTTGACGTAGATAATATGAAAACTTGCCTCTTGGAATCTGAAGAATCCTGGAATCATGTATATACTACCGTTCGATATATAATAGAAGCGAAGGAAAAGCACGGCAGACAAATCGACTAACAAAAAACCAAGATAGATCGCCGCCAAGACAAGAGACAAACACGAAATAAGAGAAAAGGAAGATAAATTAGACAGCGCCCCGCATTGAAGTAATGCTAAAGCGGTGCCAGTGCGGGCCGGTGCGAGGGGGAAGGGTTTTAGGACAAAGAGGCAGTCACTGCCTGGTCAACTGGACGATTATCAACATCGACCAGGTGTCTAGATAGAGATTTCCTAACCCCAAGAAAAAAAAAAAAAAAGGTAGGTAGTTAGGTAGGGTGGATAGGTAGGGCGGGTAGGTAGCTAGCAGGTATTTACTTCACACCATTTTAATATAAAAATAATAGTTTTCTAAATATTTAAGTAGTTTTATTAATATACCAGTTATACAACAATAATACATTTTCTTTAGAACATCTTTTATCATTAATATGATGATCATTACAATGAAACTTATAATTAGTTTTACAATTTTTTAATTTAGTTAAGGTCGGACATCCAAAATATATAAATTCTTCTATATTATTTGAAATTAGTTTTTTTAACCATTTTTTTTTATCATAACCTTTTACAAATATAGTTCCGTTTTTAACAATATTTTTTATAAAATTAGAAATATTTTCATACGGTAAATAATTAAAATTTGATTGATCCCATTTAAGTCCATGAATATTGTTGGTAAGCCATTCCATGCGTTTTTCCATATGCTCACTTAACCATTAAATTACATGGGGAAAGTTGATCGTCGTATGGTGAATTATCCCATTTTCAATATTTAGGATGGTTAATTCTTTACAGATAAATTCACTGGTTTTATATTGAAATCCCTGCACATTTAACATCTAACATCTGACTGTTACCACTTCTTCTCTGAAATTGACTAAATTACCATCTTGATCAGTTATTTTAAGGATAATTTCATTAATATACCGGGTGTTAATCGGTAGGTAGATAACATTGGATGGTTTTTCAATAAGTTTTGCATCAGGTAATGAATCTGGATAAAACATGTGAATTATATGAACCGCCTTTCTATTCCTAAAAGAATTGGTTATTAAATTGCATTCAAGGCAAACACTGTTTACTTTAAAAATGTCTATAGGACGATCTGATATATGTTTTTTTATTTTTAGCAAGTTTTTTCTTCTTAAATCCTAGTAGCGAGCGTACACTTTGTAATTTGCTAAAATCAATATCTAAATTACTTTTAATTTCACATTTAAGGGTATTAAAGTTTGCCTTAATGGAAAGAAATGGTTTTTCATTTTCCGCTCCTTGCTTTTCTTTTGAAACATTTTCAATTTGTTCTACTAGGTAGTTATTAATGTCCTTTATATCATAGGAGCCTTCAGGAATCGTAATAATTTCTTTATTAAAATGAAATTTATTATTTGCTTGGTCAATATTTGGTATCGAATTATAACTTTCAAAGTTTATTAGACCTAAAACATATTCGTCACTTTCTTTTAACACAATTGCTGGGTAAATATCAGCAGATAATAAGGAGTTTCTGTCAGATAGGGTAAAAGTGTAGGACATGTTTACTGTATGAAAATTAAACAATAATTAAAGTTTTATATCTATTTATTTTATTTTTATACATTAATTATTATATAAAAATTCTAAACATAGATGTCCACAATTTACAGAATTGTAAGACTGATAGGAAGCATGATTATACTTAATGTTACAAAGACCATTAGAATTAAAATATGTAACTAATTCAATTGGAGGTGAGAGGTTCCCAAAACTGTCAAAATAATTATGTATTTTTTTTGGTAATTGGTTCCTCATAAAAATTCCAAGAAAATTTCGAATTTTCAATTGCTTAACATATTTTTTCAAATCTATATTGGTCAATGGTCGGGATGGTAGTTTTATGGGTAGTTTTTTTAAAACTCTGGAGGCCGTAAAAAAAGACCTAATTCTTTTTTGTGTGGTTTTAGACATACACCTTTTCCAAGTGCTATTGCTTCCATTGATTTATTGTGACGTTGTGCCTCATTTAATTGTTGTGTTGCATATTTGGCATCATTAACATCCTTGGTGATGCCAGCTATCCCCCCACTTAGTGCCCCAAGTGCGGAGAGTCCGGCAAATATGGGTATGAGAGGTAAAAATCCTCCTTGTTTCGGAACACTGATAATTCGTGCTGGTCTTATTTTATTTTTCAACTTGTTTGCTTTTTTCATTGCCACTTTTAAAGCTCCACTTAAGTCCTTTGGCTTTTGATTTACTGTGCTCTTTTTAATTTGTTTAGCAGCTTCTTTAAAACTTATAATTTTTTTTACATTTTTCCTTTTTCTATTATTGTTTCTTTTAGTACAAGGTCTCTTTTTAATTAAAGACTTTCTATTTTTTTTATTATGGGATACCATAATGTTTGTGTGACTTTTTCTCTTGAATTGATTCTTTTAAACTAACTTACTTAACCATTTTTGTGTCATATATATGTAACTTTTTTTACCATTATCACAATTTTTGTTTTTTCGGTATAACAAGAAATTCTTCCAGTTCGTCAAGTAAGTCAACCCCCCTTTTTACACCACGTGATTGTGTGTGTTCTTCAACCAAGTCGCTATCAAACTTTTTTGAAGTAAAATTTTCATTTGTTTCACTATTTCGTTTTCTTTTAAGAGACGGTTCTTCCAATTTTATCGGTGATGATTGGGTTTCCTCTACAATATTTTTTTCCAAGTTTCTTTTACGAGATGCCTTTAACATATTTTTCTTCTCGTCAATTTTTTTCTGAATTTCCTTTTCATAAATATTTTGAATTTTGAATGTGAGGTAGTATTTTTTCTACGTTTACGGTTGGTTCGTTGGAAGATATAGATTGTAAACCATTTTCCATAACTATTAGAGCATTTTGCAGTAATTTAACACATTTTTTTTAATATTACAATGCATTTTTTAGTAGAATTATTTTGTTTTTTACCATACTGAACACCCATACCAAGTTTAACTTTAGCCTTCATTGCTCCAGCAACTCCAAATGCAGCCATTTTTTCACCAATTTGAGAATTCTTAGCCCGTAATCGACCCATAGCTTTTTTTGCTAACTTCTTGTCAGCTTCATGACGAAAATTAAGGTCTTGATTGCTTGAGTATGCAATATCATGCTCTTTGCAAGCTTCATCCAATCCATTATTGCTAAACGTTTTTCCAATTTGGTGCCTGATCCACAGTAATTATAACCTGGTAACTGTAACTCAACAGGTAATTTATTAATAGCTGTATTTAAAAAACCTTCTCCTCCCATCAAGGCACTAGTGTCAAGATAAAATTTCATCTTTACTCTAACAACTTTTAAAATAAACTAAATAAATTTACAAGAACTTCAAATTAATAAATATTGTAACCCAAACATTGATAGAAAGCAGATGTATTAGAGGGGGGAAAATGAAAATCATTCAACAACACACTACTTTACCTGTTGATAATAAGGACCTTGAGCAAAATCCAACAAGCAAGCACAGTTTACTTTTATCATCATCGATCCGATGCATCATTGTGGGACCTTCAAATTATGGAAAAACAAACGTCATGCTTACCCTTATAGAGCACCCCAATGGATTAAAATTTAAAAATGTTTATTTGTATTCAAAATCTTTATATCAACCCAAATATTTATATCTTGACAAATTGCTTAAACCCATAAAAGGTATTGGATACTTTGCTTTTAATAATAGTGAAGAAATATTACCACCCTCAGAAGCCCAGCAGCATTCAATTTTTATTTTTGATGATGTGGCATGCAACAAGCAAGACGTAATTCGTGAGTACTTTAGTATGGGACGTCATAGTCATGTTGATTGTTTCTATCTCTGTCAAATATATGCAAAAATACTAAAACATTTAATAAGAGATAATGCAAATGTTTTGATTTTATTTAAACAGGATGATACTAATTTAAAACATGTATATAACGACCACGTGGGAACAGACATAACATTTGACAAATTTAAAAATCTATGTGGTATTTGTTGGAAAAACCGTACCAATTTTTGACAATATTTAAGGACAGTAAAATAAATGAAGGGAGATATCGCTGTTGTTTTGATAAATATATATACCTGTAAAATTTAATACTGTTACGTTTTTCCCGTGGGTTCTTAACAGAATTACAACTTTGCTATTTCCAACTAATACTCTCTTTATTCACGACCACTGTATACAATTTAACTCACTAAACTAGTCTTACAACTTTACAACTAATATCTATTCAACACTCAATGATTAACTGAACTAACTGACTCTCCGACTTAGGTCTGCTTATATATAATCTCAAATCTATCACGAATATTCGGGAAGTATTCCGAGGCCACTCTATATGATCTCGACGAAGCCATCGAGATAATTCCAGCTATCCCGAAACTTCGCGGCGGGCCGGGCGATGATTCATACAGACTAGGGATTGCAATCCAGCAAAGTGGGATCCCGCGATCCAGCGGAATCCAGCTCAATTTTAGGCTCTGCGGGATCCCGCAATATCTTGCGGATCAGCAATGCGAATCCGCAAGCATCAGCCGGTGCAAATTTATTCAAATTGCCGCCTTTAATCTACTCAACAACGCGTTTTACAAGCGACGTTGCCGTTCAATCTTTTGTTTTGCGTCTGAATTGCACGTACCCACGCACATAGCCTGTTTCGCGCCACCACTCACACCGCAACATGTCAGTGTCACTCACCCATGTCAGTCAGTTCACAGTTGTCGTTCGACTCGTCGACGTGGTTTGGTTTTAGTCGATCTGCAAGGTTAGTATAATGTTTATTTATTTGAGGAGGGTTCGTGCAAAAGCAGACATCTCCATTTAGTACAAACTTGAGAAAAACAGCAAAAACTCTTGTGTGAAAAGTCGTATATGTCTTGTTTTGCAATAAAACTGCACACTGAAAGAGTACGTGTAATAGGATTTGTCTTGTTTTGTTTAGTTTTAGATATGTTACATGTATACGTTTGGATATGTCTTGTTTTGGTTGAACTCCATAGATTTAAATGACAAATAATATAGGATATGTATGGCTTTGTTTAAATCTGACTAAGGCCAGCCCTAGAGACCATACCAGAGAGAACAAATCGGCAAAAAAAATCAATTTTAATTAAAAGACTTATTAGTAAACTAAATTCATATGATACTCTTTGTGAATACAAAAGACTGATTATGGCTATTACCTCAGATAAAGATTAGAATTAATATGTTTAGTTAACTAGTATAGTACAAAAGTACCTACAAAGTTCTACCAAATATTGATATTTTTTTTTATGTTTCTGGACTGGACCTTTTATTAATAAATAAGTAGCCAAACTGGTAAAATAATTAGCCAATTATTAGTAAGTAAGGCGTTGTTGATTTTTGTATTTTTAATAAAAAGTTGATTATAACCATAATAAAGTTTATTATTTTGAATTCCATAGAAAAGCTATAAACTACGCGGGATCCCGCAGGATCCCGCTGTTACGAAGGCAATCCAGCAAAAATCCCGCGGTATTGGAAATAGTGCGGGATTGCAATCCCTAATACAGACAGAGAAGCGAGGGGCACGGTGGGGCGGCTAGTTCTATAGGGTAGCACAAATACGTTCGGATGGTTGATAGTCGTGACATTGCCTCCCTCTTAAACCTGATCGTCCCGATCAGATACTGCATGTCCGTGGTATGCTTTCAGCTTTCAGTCTGTCGAGGTGAACAACTTTCAGTTTGCTTCTGGGACTACGCTGAATTCTATACACAACGTCATTAATTCTTTTGATGACTGTATAGGATCCTTCCCATACTGGCGTTATCTTGGGAGATCTTCCTTTCTTCCTTTGCGGATTATATAACCAGACTTTATCGTTCATCTGAAATCCCATAGAATTAGCTTTGAGATCATATCGTGTCTTCATTCGGTCCCTGGCTTTCTCCGTGTTTTCTCTGGCTAATTCATGGATGTATAGTAACTTTTCCTTAAGGGAGTCCGCGTAGTCTTGAATTTCCATATCCTGGTTGCCTGGCGTTCCGAATAATAGGTCGCAGGGTAAGCGGAGTTCTCTTCCAAATAAAACCATGGCTGGTGTTAGTCCTGTCGTGTCATGGACTGCTGATCGATAGGCCATTAAAAATAGTGGTATGTGTTGGTCCTAATCCTTCTGATGTTCATCTACGACCTTTGACAAATGTTCTTCAATGGTCTTGTTAAACCTTTCAACCATGCCGTCTGATTGTGGATGTAAGGCGGTAGTCCGTGTTTTATGGATGTTGAGTAAATCACAGACTTTCTGGAAAACCTTGGATTCGAAGTTGCGTCCTTGATCTGAGTGCAGCTCTAACGGAACACCAAATCTGCTGAATAGGTTATTCACAAGGACCTCTGCTATGGTAACAGCTTCTTGATTGGGGATTGCAAAGACTTCAGGCCATTTACTGAAGTAGTCAATTGCCACTAAAATGTACTTGTTACCATTATTTGTTTCTGGAAAAGGGCAGCTACGTCAATGGCGATACGTTCAAACGGTAGGCCCACATTATACTGTTTCATTTTGCCCCTAGATCTTGTTTTGGGTCCTTGGCTTGCGGCACAGGTTGAGCACTGCCGACACCACGATTTCACATCTTGGCAGTAGTTGACCCCAGTAAAATCTGTCGCGAATCTTGTCAATCGTTTTGTTCACTCCGAGATGAGCACCAGACTTTCCATTATGAACTTCTTCCAGAACTTCCGATATCTTCCTCCTTGGTACCACTAACTGTGTCTTCACTACTTTTACATCGGCGCTTTCCCAGGCTCGTTTAAGGAGTCCATTTTCAACTACCATCAGGGAGTCCCACTGAGCCCACAGAGATTTAAAAGTAGATCCCTTAGTTGAAATATCTTTCCAGCTCGGTCTTGGTTGACGTTCTTCCTTAGCTTTTAGTAGTAGTGCTATTTCATTATCCTCAAGCTGATCTTTCTTTAGTTGCTCTGTGGTCCACTGCTGATCAACCTTAAACCTGATTCGTCTAATGGGTGTGATTCCTTCTTGTTGGTCAATTCTTTGGCGATGTTTATAATTATCCTCACATGACCTTCTAGATAAAGCATCTGTATTACTCTGCCATCTTCCTTCCCTGTGCTTAGCCTTAAAGTTATATTGTTTCAACTCTTCCTGACTTGGCTTTGAACTGCTGTTGTCTCTGGATGGAGCTGTAGGTCGTAGTAGTACTCGACAGTCTCTCTTAAAATGCCCAATGTTGCCACATATATAGCACTGATTTGAAACATTTCGGTTACGTGGCCTATCTTCTAGTGGCTCCCGGAATCTTTGTACTTGACAGTCCCTTTTGAAATGCCCAGTCCTGCCGCATCTATAGCACTGATTTATTATAGCCTTTTGATTACATGGTCTAACTTCTGTTGGCTCCCGGAATATCCGTACTCGACAGTCCCTTCTGAAATGTCCAGTCTTTACACATCTATAGCACTGATTTGATGTATTTCGGCTATGTGGCCTATCTTCTATTGGCTCCTGGAATCTTTGTACTCGACAGGCCCTTTTGAAGTGTTCAGTCTTGCCACATCTATAACACTGATTACGGTTGTATGGCCTAACTTCTAGTGACTCCCTGAATCTCCCCGTGGTCTGAAGAACTTCGGTTAATTTCTTCAAAATACCGCCCATTTTAGTTAGTTCACAATTGTTCGCCAAATTTTCTTCCTTGATGGATACTTCCCTGATTGCTGGCTTAGAGATGTTACAGGCCGCCTCGCTCTACCCAAAGCTTCACTGCTGTTATCAAATTTGGCTAGGCGTAGCATTTTCTGAGTTTCTGGATCTCTGATACCATCCACGAAATATTGGGCAGCAAGTTCCTCTTGAAATTCCTCTGTCGCTCCCGGGTAGGCCAATTGAATGAGACGTCTAATGTCTGCCTCAAATTCTTGCAGGTTTTCACCAGGCTTCTGATGCCGAGACTTTACTTGTGCCTGATACAGTTGTCTTCGGTGTTGGTCTCCAAATCGTCTCTCCAGGACAGCTACAAGGATGTCATATTTCCCTTGTTGGCTGATGGGAATGGTCTGCAGTAGTTCCAGGGCAGATCCACGAAGCGCTACCACTAGTGATGTAGCCATTTCTTCATTATTCCAACCGTTGGCAACAGCAGCGGCTTCAAATTGTCTTTTGTACATTGTCCAGGATGTTTGACCGTCATAAGTTGGAGGTTTGATATGTTGTCCTTTGGCGAATACCCTCTCGGTGGATCCTTGATTTTTTAATTTGGTAAATTCTGCTTGTAGATTCTTCATTTCTTTCTGTACGTCTCCTACTTCTTTTTGAATATTGTTTACTTCTTTTTCAAATTTCTCATTTTGTCCGTCCAATATTTTCTGTAATTTTCCTTGCTCGCCTACAATTACATCCAGCATCCATTTCTGAAGCTGGTCCTGCTCTGCTTGCCTTTTCTCTTCCTGGTCTTGTAAAATTTTCTGAAGCCGGTCCTGTTCTGCTTGTCTTTTGTCTTCCTGGTCTTGTAAAATTTTCTGAAGCCGGTCCTGTTCTGCTTGTCTCTTACGTTCCTCCTCTTCCCGGTCCACTTGCCTTCTACGTTCATCCTCTTCCCGATCCGCTCGCCTCTCAGCATTTAAATTATCCATGAAATCGGCCAACATTTTATTTATTTGCTCCATTTCTGCCGTTTGTTGCCTTGTATTGACCATAGAATGTTATAAAATTTTACCAGAATCCACCAATCAAACGGTCACGTTGACGTACTTGTACCTCTTCTTTCCTCGAAAAATACTTCTCAAGTCCGGTCCCTTGACAATCCGACTTCTGACACCAAATGTTACGTTTTTCCCGTGGGTTCTTAACAGAATTACAACTTTGCTATTTCCAACTAATACTCTCTTTATTCACGACCACTGTATACAATTTAACTCACTAAACTAGTCTTACAACTTTACAACTAATATCTATTCAACACTCAATGATTAACTGATCTAACTGACTATCCGACTTAGGTCTGCTTATATATAATCTCAAATCTATCACGAATATTCGGGAAGTATTCCGAGGCCACTCAATATGATCTCGACGAAGCCATTGAGATAATTCCAGCTATCCCGAAACTTCGCGGCGGGCCGGGCGATGATTCATACAGACAGAGAAGCGGGGGGACGGCGGGGCGGCTAGTTCTATAGGGTAGCACAAATACGTTCGGATGGTTGTTAGTCCTGACAATACTTATCATTTCTTACTTATTCATATTTAGAAGAGGTTGTATATAAAAAAAATTAACGCATCTGAAAAGAAGCTTAAGCGAAAGCTTATAGAAAAACGTAAAATTGTTAAACAAAAACTGAACTTACTAAAACAGGGTGAAGTAGCACATGAGGATATTTTTTCTCCAATTACTAAACATTTAAAAAGTATAGAAACGAAATTAGTAGCACCTTTAAAATCAGTAAAAACAAAAGGGACAGATCAAACAGAAAAAGAAGAAGCAGAACAATATGACAATTCATCTGGAAATGAAGAGGATTATACAGAAAATTCAAATGCCTCTGCTTCAACCCCGTTGCCTCCCAGAAGACGTTTACAATTTCAATCAACACCCATAAGGAATACTTTTATGGTTAGTGAAAACGACAACGACTACGTTGATGATGAGCCGAGTGGGATCAAACGGTCAATTATTGAAGAGGCCAGCAGACAAGAAAATGACCTTGAAGCAAATTTACAGTTAAATTATGAACGTGCAAGAAATCAAGAAACTATGAAAGCATCCTGTCGAGATTATCTAGACCAATACGGACCTTTACCTAGAAAATATATTAAAGATATGATAAAAGGCTCTAATAATGAATTTGATCATAAGTATGGAGTAATTTTTAATGAAAAAAGGAATAAATTTTACATTGGTGATTCTCAGTTAAAAATAGTATATTCAGACATAGTTGTTCAGACAAAACGCTATAAGGGTACAGTTGGTTTATATGAGTTACTTTTTAAAAAATACCCTGTCAATTTTACTGTACAGGATGAAAAAAATTATGTTGAAGTTGTTTTAAAGACCAATGTACACAGAAGATATTATAAAGCATCCCAACAGGTGCAAGGTAGTATTTTACCAAAGTATAAAAGGATAATTGCACCTGCTCTGCTACAGAAATCAGGTAGAGGTGTTGGAAAACACACCATATCAAAAGAGCTTTGTATGCAATATTCCAACAAACCAATTGGTTACGTACACTGGGATGACCCCAATGAACTTGTTGACAGATTACGTTTATTAATAGCATCACAAAGTGCGGGAAATACCAGTCACACAAACGAAATTAATTCAATAATTGAGGAATTACGTGAGGCAAATATTATTGAATAAAAAATTAAATATGTCAAATTTTGCAACTGAAGCAAAAAAACAAGTAGTTGAAGAAATACATAGGCCTGCTATAATTAATTTTAAACGACGTCATGTGGTTTTAATGGGCCTTGATGACTTATATCAAATAGACCTTTGCGAGCTTGGTCCTTATGCAAAAGAAAATGATGGATATAAATATATTTTGGTAGTTATTAATTGCTTTTCAAAATACCTTTGGGCATTTCCGCTTAAAAAAAACTGGAAAAGAAGTAGCTGAAGCAATGCAGGTGAAGAAGTAAGACCACACCTAAAGTTGATGAACACATGCCATCCTGTGTGTCACAGAACCGCTGTAGTATATCTACTATCGAGTTTTCGATAAATATTTAATCCGTAGAAAATATTCTATTTTTTATTTTTAATTATGTTTTGATAATGCTTTGTACCTGATGTAAAAAAATTATAAATTGTTAGTAAAATACTAAAAAAATCAGAAACAATAAAGCCATACATGCCAAATTACCGAATGCTGAAACTGACGAACGGTGACCGATTTGCCGAATTAATAACATACCCCCTCTATATCCGGCCCTGCAAGGTTGGCTTTAGGTTTTACCGTTGCGTGTGGAGCCTCCTTAAGGATACAGTATCAAAAAATAACAGTGGAATGTTCTCTTATGCACACAATTTCGTTCAACAACATACAATAAATAAACCGATCGATCGGGTATAGTGCTGGCGCTGACCATAGGTTTTATGTGCCCAATTTTCTGAACAGCTTATTAAAGTATGTCTACTTGTAAAACGTGCAACGCAGAGGAAGGCGACTCGTATTCTCTTGCGAAATGTGACAATTGCAAGACACTACTGTATGTAAACTGTTCCGCTCTTACAGCCTCTGAGCACAAGGGAGTTACGGTTAAGAAGCGATCCCCTTGCGTGGCCTACAACAAGAGTGTCTTCAGCTCAAAACTACGGCTATTGGAGACAAGAACACTTTGTCTATTTTAAATCAGCTACTAAATAAAGACTTTGAAGAGGTTAAAGGCCTTATCCTTAAAACCGAAAAATCAAATGAAAAGCTCTCCAAAACACTAGATAGCACAAATAGATCCCTGACCTCTTTCAAAACTGAGCAGGCTCTTGCGTTGTCCAAATTGGATGTTTTATCCACGACTGTTTGTGACATTAAGAAATGCAACGAGGAACTTCAGACCAGTGCCAGTGCCACGACTCTACTCACGACAGGCAACGATCAAAAACAGCTACAAAATTTGAAATTTGCATATGAAAAATTAGAGAGCAACAAGCGAAAATACTGTGCCGTAGGAATGATTTAGAAAAAAATAGCACCAGCCTCAGCGTAAATCCACCGATCTCCATATATGGATAAACACAAAGCGATCTAAATCATACCAATTCATGCGCCTTCAGATGTAAACAAAATAAGCTAGTTCTGAGACTGCGCAATTAGCAGGTTATCGATCGATTCCACGTGCTTCATCACCGCATGGCCGCGAATAAGCGACAGGTCCGGATTTTAAGAATTTGGAAAAATATTTTTGCCGTTGTATATATTACCAAAAATTTAAAAGCAAGTTGATAGGATAGATGATATATTTAACACAAAAATTGCAAGCCATTGGTTTTTAAAAGAAATAGAATAGACCAATCGATAAAATATACAACTTTTGCTATTTTTACTGAATCTTGCTTTGTTTTGGAGACAAAAAAAAATAAAAACTATTTCTTTCCTCGTCCCTGGGCGACACAAAAACCAATTAAAAAATGTAAAAATATGACAGTAAGTATATAATTATGTTTAAGGAATAAACCATTGATAGGTATGCAAAAAAATACTACCAAATATTTTGGTACCTACCTAATTTTTACATTCTTTATGTGTGGCATGCTTTTTTTTTGTTCAAAATATTAACTAGTTTGCCCAAAATGATTTTATGAGCAAGAAAATTTGAATAATTTATACTGTAGAATATGGTGTAACACAGACTCAGCACTGGAACTTGCAAATTTTCAAATACATTTATTTTTAAAATCATCCCTTTGATTCAAAAATATTAAAAAATGGAAGCACCTCCTGACCTAGTAAAACCCTTTTTATATGCGTTTGCCTTAAATTTTACTTTCTCTTTAAGTTAGTCTTGAATAGGTACTACTTTTAAAAGAGATTTGTAATGTTAAAGTATTTTGCATTCACATATTACATACTACAATCTGTAGGCAAGAAATACACCTTTTTTTAGTTTTTAAAATATGAATTTTTGTTGCATTGAATAGCTAAAATAACTTTGGGGCAAAGAAAGGTTTATTAAAACAAAACATCATGATATAAACGTTTTGTTTACATTAACTTATATTTGGTAGTAGTAGTAGTTTATTTGGAAAAAGCCAATAATACAAAATATGTACCAAGATACAAAATACTTAAGCCTATACACATGTCTAACTGCTCACGGTTTGTGCTTATCCATATATGGAGATCGGTGGAGAAAGTTGGCCCTTGCAAAGTTGTATATTTCTAAAGCAGTTTCACTTTTAAGATTGTGAACATGCTGAAGTCTTATGTAAGTTTCGAGTGGTGGATGATAAGAATCAACAGGGAGAAGAGGCACATGCGAACTGGTAACCCGAACACCGCTGAAGTCGTCAGAGAATATTAAGTCGAGATATCGGTTAAAGCTATTAGGCGTTGAGTTAATCTGTTCCATTTCCAGTAAAACGTGGCATCAACGAGAGTTTCTGAAGCACCGGGGGAGAGATGTTGAGGTACCATCATGTTGTCCTCCACGACCCAGTCGACCTCAGGAATGTTAAAATCGCCGAAAATAAGAAACTTGCATTCAGCAAATTTGCTCCTTATGGACTCACAGGAATCACAAAATGATTGATAAGCGTCCACTGAAGAGTTAGGAGAATAGTAAACACAGGCCATAATAAGGTGAGTGCTTTGGGTTTTTATTTTAATCCAAATGTCGTCATAGGCAGGGTCAATAGTAGCTGAGATGAAATAAGATCGATGGAAACTGCAATTAGAACTCCGCCACCGCTCTGGCAATCCAGGCTTTCGTACATTCGGTCTCGCCTGTATACAATATAAGAAGCTTGAAAACATTCAGATGACGCGATACGCTGATTTAACCAGGTTTCAGTAAAAGCCAAAGCATCATAGTTGCAAACAACAGAAACGCTTCGCAGGAGTTCGTCGGTCTTCGTCCTTAGACCCCTGACGTTCTGGTAGTATATGAACATATAATAGGTAGGTCAGTGACTACGAGTCCGTCGTTGTGTCGCGTCGAAAATTTTCAGTATTGACTTCGTTGACAGATGTTTTCAGAAGGTCATTCACAGTCAAAGACCCATGGTTTTGAGTGCACGAAGCATCGTCGTCATCAAGAGTACCAATAAAGCTGTCACATTGAAATGATTCTTATCTTGAGCGGTCATCTCGCCGTTCAAGGAGTACTCTGCTACGATGGGAACAAAACTAGCATGTGATCCATGAAAAGATGCTTTTAAGACACTATTCTGCTTTGCAATAAAATTATTTAGCACAGGTCGGTTCTTCCAAAATGGGGTTCCGACCACGATCAGATTCGAGAAGTTGTACAATTTTCTGTCTGGGGACATCTTTGCCGGTAATGCAGTTGCGGGGACCAATAAAAAGAAAAAGATAGTCTTTGTGGGTCAGACTTTGCTTGTAGGAGGTGCAAATATCAACGACTCCCTCAATAGTGATTCCGTTCCTCCACTGACAGTTTAAGTCGAAAAGTCCTCTTCCAAAATGTCTAAATAAGTGGGTGGAATGCGAATCTGTCTCCAATAATTAAAATTTGGTTTCGCCTTTGTTTAGGTCGATTACTCAACGACGAAGAACCTGTATTACAACCAATCCCATTTTCGAGGACAAGGGGAATTGATTTTTGCTTTAGAGCAAATGTCTTGTTGTTGGCCTTTTTAAGGTCGGTTATGTATATCTCATTCTCTGCAGTCAATGTCTCAATACTTGTAAGAATATTAGTTCTAAGTTTTTTCATTTCATTGAGTTCCAAAGCTAGGTTTTTGTTTTGGTCCTCGAAGTACTTTATTTGATCCAAGAGTTGTTTGTTCTTTTCCATAAGCTTGAGGATGTCCTTATTTAGGCTTGCAATTTCGTTCTTCTCTTCCACAATCTTGCTAGAAAAATCCTTTTCAACGTCGATCACTGAATCCTCAAAATCTTGAGTGTTTCTCTTAAGTCGAACTATATATATATCTGTCTTTAGATTTTAGGTCAGTCGATATATTAGCTATTTCTAATCGTAGTTCTGCCTCATTCTTGTCCCTTTCCTCCTGCATCCTTGCAATGAGAACATCTTTCCTTTTAATTTCCGATTTAGTTTTATCAATATGTTCAAGCGCTTTCTTCAATTTTGGTACATCATTAAATATCAGCTTACAGGATGTGCAGCAAAATATTAAATTACGCTGACCTAACACGATGGAGTGACACTCGGTGGCTGTTACATTAGCACAAGTTTTATAAAAAGTTAGCTCGCATGCGTCACAGCAGGCTCCAAAGACCTCATTGTCCTGTGGGCGAACCTTAAACAAGCATGGACATTTACATTTCGAGCAGACCAAGTTATTCATAACATCCTATAGGTACACAAAATTACGAAAAAAAAAGCACAATCACAACAGAGAAAAAAAATAAGACAATAATCCAATACAAAATACTAAATCGGCTTCCCAACCTACTTAGTTCAGCAGGGAGGACGACAAGATGAGAGCTTAAAATTTAAAAATTAATAAAAATTTACAATACCTATTAAAATAAAAAAAAAATAAAAAACGTACGTGTACGTGACAACGTCGCAATCGAGATTTATGCGGCAATAGGAAGAACAAGAGGAAAAAAAAGTTTCGTAGGTACATGTAGCTATATGATTATGGAGAATTAAAAACGTTCTCCGAAGGTTTATCGCATAGTCGTGCAAAAACTCCCAGCGGCCAATATTCATTTTGTTTATTTAAAACGATAAGTTTTTGTGGGTTAAAAATTGGGAGGATTGGTCTCGAAGAAAACTGGTTTTTCTGTTTTTATATGTAAGGGTGAACGTTTTAAAAATGTAATGTTTACCAGTAATGCGCTGTTTTCCAAGCTCTATCGATGCATCCGCGTAACATGAAAAACGGCGACAATTTAACACTTAAAACTTGTATATACCACAGAACAAACAAATTGCTAGACATATGTACTGCAATAACTATATCATTCATATATAATACTTATAGTATATTTAATCATTTTAATCGAATAAAATAATTCTTAACAAAGTATTCTTAAACATATGAAATTAAAATGAAATGTCCAACCGCTGCTATATACCTAGTTGATGGGCGTTATAAGATCCTTTACACGAATAGAGCACTATATACTGCTTCTCCTATTGGTCGATCCGCATGGCCCTCCGCTCGCTTCGCTCGCTACGGGGGCTCAAGGAGAGGAAACTTATCAGGTGCTAACCTAAATTAACCCAAGATCAAGAAAAAAAATCTGTTTAGAAACATAATCTTAAAAACAAGCAACGGGGTTTGAACCCAGGCCGTACAAGTGAGACCCAACGATCTAAACCTCTACACCACGAGAGTTCTTGACAGAAAATGATTGCATCACGAAGATATATTGTAAAACGAGATGGTTCGACCAATAGGAGAGGCCGATTTTGATATAGTCGTCTACGCCTGTAAAGGATATTAAAACGCAGCGCAGCCAATGCTGGCTCGATTCAACGCCAACTACACTAGATGGCGTTAGTATGTATTTGTAGCATTTGACCTTGATGGCAATCAAAAAAATTACTGTCGCGAGATCCCCATGCAATTAGCGCTCCCTCCCTGCTAGGAATGCAACAATACCGAAAGTATCGATACTTTGTACTTGTATTTCGTAGGAATGGTATCGATTATACTTGATACATTGAAAATAGGTTCCGAGTACGAGTACACATGTAGCATGTAATTTAGAGGCAAATGACCACAATTTAACCGGTTTTCGCATATTAGTTATTCTCATTTTCAATTACTATATTAATAATAAAATTAAAGAAATATAAATTGAAAACATTTTTATTCTATAAAACTACAAAAAACAAGAAACAACAAACAACTCAGGACATTTAAACTGTAAACATAAAGCATAAACATTAACGTAATATTTAAAAATTGATTTATTAAACAAGCAAAACTTCAGGGATCCAATCATCTTCAGGGATCGATCTAAGAAATATTTGTTTATCAATACTTTTTCCCAAAAAGCTATTTCTTGTTTGGGATACAGTTGCACCTGCATTAGAAATCTTCGCATATAGGACGCCGCGCGTATATTAATTATATGGTTCACCGAGTTCGACATAATTGACTCCGCGTAACAATCATATGATTTTTTTATATTGCTAAATACCCCGAATGTTTACCCGTTACACTATACAGTAACTAGTGCTTTTTATTAATACGGAAATTAAAAGATTAAAAGTGTAGTTATATTTAAATTTTTACCTTCAAATGCTTAAGCATATTTGATGTATTTTAATCATCTGTAGGCACTTTTTACTTTACTTTTACGTTCTGATATAATAATACCTAAAATCCGTCTCAAAATATAAAAATAAAATATTTCTTATTTGTATCGTAAAATATGTAACAAATCAAATAAATATAATAAAATATCAGATATAAATCATTAGTGTGGCAACCGACAACTTACCTCTATTTTTTCAAATATAGAGAAATATTAATACTAATCTACCTGTACACGACCGTACATAAACACACAAACGTTAATTATAGGTTAGATTAGTACCATAAAAAAAGGTTTATAGGTTACTAGTATCACTGTAAAAGCATCCACGATTTGGAGGAATCATCGATATTGTATTGTTTGATAATATCAATGGCATCGCCGTGACATCAACGCTCTTTATTTTGTAAATGTGAAGTTTGTAGGATAACGTTCATAGATAGATGTCGAATGCTGTTGGTTTGCGGAATGCGAATTGCCGATGTTGAAATCTGGTAGATCGTAGAACGCAAATACAAAACAAATTTCGATACCGGTACTGTTTAAAAAGAATCGATATCTACTCAGAATCGGAGAAAAAGTATCGAGTACAAAATGACTATTTAAAAGTATCGATACTTGCAAAGTATCGATGTTTTTCTTGCATCCCTATGCGCTCCTTCTCAGCTGATTACTGTCAATACTGTCATACTGTCGTTAGTGCCGTTACTGCCGTTGTTAGTGTCGTTTAAGGTTAACAAGAACAAGATTTAAACTTAAATAATTAAATATAAATATTCCTTATTCTTACCAAACCAAGCCAAGCATTAGGCAGGAGAAGATTAATCAAAGTGCCAAGCCAAATAACGGGACTTAGATATTTTATTTTTTCTTCAGTGGGATACATAAGGAGGGAGCCCTCCTAAGGGATACATTATGTCTAGCAATTGTAAGCCAATACCAAAGTTAATTGTTCTTCTGGCAGGGTTGCCAGACCGTTCGGATCGATTTCCCCAGTCGAAATTTAAAAATCCCTCAAATTTAGGACTTTTTGAAAAAAATCCCCCAAAAAATAATTTTGTTGTTTTCGTAGATTAAGATATGTTATTCCTGGATTTTAATAATTTTTCGTGGCTAAAATATTTTCCACATATCTCTAAAATACCCCCAAAATAAGCTCTGTAACAAATAGAGCCTCAAGAACTAGAAAATATTTATTGCAAATAGAAGCTGCTTTGTCCAGGAATTTTTTAATTTTTCAAATGAAAGAGAGAACTTTTAACAAACAGAAAAAAACAAGATTAAAACAGAGAAGGTGTGTGCTTAAGACCGTACCATCGTACGACAGAAGTGAAAATTCCAATAAAGCGATATTAAAAGCTCAATAAAAATAAGAAAAAAAGTTTCTTGAAAAAGGCTGCGGGTATCGAATCCGGTACCTCTCGCACCATTATCCACCACCTCACCTGAAGGTTTTTGTCGAAAACGAGTATAAATATACGGACCGGTATAATATAAAGGCGTTTTCACTTCAAAAATATAATATTTCTGAACTGATTACTATATTTAACCCAAGATTATTCCCCTAAAGTTAAATAACGATAATTTCTTTAAAAGTATATAAGTATATAATAACCACTTGGCGGTTTAAGTATTTTTATACCGCAACCTTAGATGGCGTTAGCGCAGCTCGGACATAAAGATTAGTAAAATAAATATTTTTTACATTTCATGATCAGAATAATTATTTGATTTTTGTGTTTTTACCTGATCTTGTGATTTAAGACATCAGATTCATCATCGCTTCAAACTTAAAATCCCCTGTTATTCCCTATGTAAATATTATTTCCCCAGTAGAAATCCCCAGAATAAAATATCCCCGAAAAATACCCCAAAGAAAAAAAATCCCCTAATTTTTGGGAAAAATCCCCTAATCTGGCAACCCTGTCTTCTGGAAAGGTTGCCAGTTAAAGAGGAGGATTATTGGGAGTTTGATCAATTGTCGATTAAAGAAGAAAATGTTCAATATCTTGTTGAGTAAGTCTATAATAGTTTTACAAAAAACT